>JAOWBN010035438.1:0-10140 GCA_028565015.1 Pinguicula moranensis | reverse complement strand
ATTCAGAATATTTTACAAAAGGATCTTCAAGGATGACACTGGAGGATGAGGGCCACAAACATAGTTGTAAAGTATTCGATATATTCTCATGTAAAAAGGAGTAGTCTCTGCCACACTCTTTCCTATACCCGGATTTTCCTCGTCCAAGGTTTGTCGGGATAAGTTTTAAGGAGGTGGGGAGCCTTCTCCTTTCGGAATCTAGCGAAGAAGGGGTAGGGGATGCCCACCATGTATTAATTCTGTGATTAATAAAATCATATTTTTGGGCAAACAAATAAAAAAAATAAAAAAAAAATAAAAAATAAAAAATAAAAAATAAAAAATAAAAAAAAAAAACTTAGCAGAGTGTTGCAAAGTTTACAAAAGAATTTTCAGGCTATCAACATTTGTTTATGTTTATTTATCGATTTTTTTTTAAACTTTGACTTCTCTAAATGTTTTTCGGTATTTTTTTTTTTTTTTTATAAAAAGGTACAAACCCCCCTCAAAGATCACATGTTAACAGTAGCCATTACACTGTAAATGTTTAAAGTCTTTAGGAGAAGTTGGTGTTAATTATTTTCCTTAGAAAAAGAATATAAAAAATTTGCACACACTAATTCTCCAGTTTTATGTATTTTCAGCATTTTTTATAAATATTTCATAAATTCTCTAACAAGTCCATTTTACTAGCTTTCAATAAGTTTTGTCACTTCTTTAACAGCACAGGGTTTTTTTTTTGGGTAATTTAAATTTATTAATGTAAAAAATAGAGCAGGTTACATAGGCAGCTTTCAGTTGCCCCTGATAAATCCGAAGTTAACTAAAGTTCCCATAACTAATCATACAATAAAATCCGAAAACAAAATCTAGGATGGCGCATCCAGTCCCCTAGTGTAAGACCTGTAGGTGCCTTTTCGTGGGCTGTGTGCCAAATCCAAGTTTGGACTTGGATGGATTCCATGGTCTTGTGTCTATTGAAACTGATGTCCTGAAAACGAGCTGCGTTTCTTGCTTTCCATATGTGCCAAACAGTGCAGTGCCAAATGGACCTCCAAATTTCTCTCCGTGCCTTGAAGTTCACCAGTCCCATGTGTGCAATATAATGCTTGAGAGGCGTGTGAGAGCCAACATGAAAAAGGCTAAACCATTTGTACACCTCTGACCACAACAGATATGTTTCCTCACAAGTGAAGAAAACATGTTCAATTGTATCAAACTCTTTCATACAGAAGAAACATAGATGTTCCCTCGGTGTAAGAATAACTCCACGGTCCACCAAATTCTCCACAGTAGCAATTTTATGTTGCACTAGTCGCCAACAGAAAGCCATAACCTGTATCGGAGACCTCCTCCCCCATATTTGTGCAACCTCCATATTGACAAAATTTTCGAGGCACCATTCTCTTTTTATGGCGCGATATGCGCTACTTACAGAGTATATACCATGAGGTTCTGCTATCCATTGCCATATATCATTTCCTGGAACTGGTGGTTTGTTGAGTATGGCATCAGTTAGCCAAGTTACACTATCTTTCTCCAAAACTCTCAAAGGCCTGCGCCACGCCCATGTCAATTCCCACTCGCCATTTACCACCCGCCATTTATCTGCAATCCTACAATATTTGTCATTTGATGCCATGTAGATTCTTGGATATGCAGCCGCTAAAGGACAATCACCAAACCATGAGGATTCCCAGAAGAAAGTTCGATCTCCTGATTTTACTTGCTTTTTGAGATGTTTAGTGAACCAAATAGTTGAGCCCACATGGCACTGAATGTCTTTCCACCATTTTGACACTTTTCCACTTTGTATCGAGATTTCCCAGTTTTCATAAGAAAGATTGCCTGATAGATATTTATCAGCAATTATATTTTTCCATAGCCCTTGACCTTCACTTCTCAGCCTCCACACCCACTTTCCAAGCAAAGCGACATTGAAAGCTTCCAAATTAATGAGACCGAGTCCACCATATTCTTTTCTCTGACATAGTTTTTCCCAACTAACCCAATGTATCGCTCGCGACCCTTCAGTTCTGTTTGTCCATAGAAAACGAGCACAGATGCTGTTCATGGCTTTGATGACAGTTTTAGGGGCTTTAAATAAGGACAAATGATATGTTGGAATGCTGCATAACACACTTTTAACCAATGTAACCTTGCCACCGAAGGATAAGAAGTGATTTTCCCACTTTTGTACTCTGTTTCTCATAGCCATAATTATCTTATCCCATGTTTTGACTCTTCCTGGGTTACTTCCCATTGGTAGGCCAAGATAATCAAAGGGCAAAAACATCTCTGCGCAGTGTAGATGTTTTGACCTTCTAAAGTTGATAATATTGATTTTAACGTTACTTCGGATAATAATCTTATCAAAATTCAAATTATTTAATTCTAAATGCGGAACAATCCTAAATATGTCATAGATCTAATCTATTAAAAATTTTGGTGCTACATACATTAACTTTAAATTAAATCGATAAACTAATTCCCACATAATTTATGATGTGTATGGGCATAGGATAAATAAATTTAAAATAAAAAATTAGATTCATTATTCTTAAAATCCTTCAAGCAATCATTGCTCGGGAAGAGGAAATGCCTTTTTCTTTTATGTTTCAAAACCACTAAGATTTTTGAGCCATATCATGCACCGCAACGTGCATAGCGCCATGTCCACAAGCCCGTTGCCGCGGGCGTATGACCCTCGTGCCCGTGCACTGTTCGAGCATGCGGCATGTCGTGTTCGTGCCCTTGCGTGACTCTTCGCATAGGACATGTGTCTTGGCCCGTTTCTCATTTTTCTCAAAATGTTTATATTATTTTTTCATTGTTTCATAAAGTTCTTGATATAGTGTGTTTATTTCTTTTAAACAATTACAAACATAGTAATATGTCCTTTGTGGGCTAGTGCGGGACCAATGAACTCATAGAGTAAGCTACAAATAGATTAATCGCCGCGCATAAAATTGTTATGTCGAGTCACTCATTGCTTATTTTCGTGAGCATAACGCTATGGACACGAGTCCGAACTCTCATCTCTTATGGACTTTCTTACTCGAAGATTACTCTATGAGAGTCTGTTGATATAATTATTATGTATCCGCTATCATTCATTCAAGATTCACAAATAGGTCTAAATCCAATGGTCATTAATCCATCTAAATGTATCTTGCGCCACGAATACCATTTGTTCTTTAAATGAAAAAAATTAAACCGGCCAATCTTCATTTGAAGGATGTGCGCTCTCGTTCAAGTCTTGAACAAACCCCTCAACTGTCTCTCCTATGGAGCCAATAGAGGTATGAATTCTATTTTGTACCAAGGATTTTCGGTTATCCTTCATCTCCCAAAATGAAAGAAATACGACCTATACAACAGCAACGAGGTTTTACCGATCAAGTCAAAGAACCAAACGTTATGGACCAGAGTCTCTCAGGGCACTCAATATTCAAATAACTTATACATGATCATCTTCATAATGTGATAAGAATATCTTGGACTAACAAATATTAAAGAACTCACTATCACATGTTGGTCATTCCTATGTAGAAACATGTATGGATCAGGTGTGTCTTTTCACAAGGATTTATGGCTCCAATTGTCATATGAAACGCTAATATCCCTCTTAGCATTTGAGGAAATTAAATTCAATCGACCACGGTAGAGGTCGGCATCCGGGCGGGACGGGTTGGCTCGCCCGTTTGAAAACGGGCTGACGGTTCTGGGGCTGTGTCCGCACCGCCTGTTTCTTATAAACGGGCCGGGCGGGCACAACCCGTTTTAAACGGGGGCCGGCGGGCCGGGCCCGTTTGGCCCGGCCCGTATGCCTAACTCTAGACCACGGGCTTAATTTTATATTGCAATTTCGAAGTTCAATCCTCCATAAAGACACTTCTTGCCGATTTTTGGAATCGAATTTTTTGGCCGGTCGTTTAACCGCCAGAAGCCATAATCGGAGGTTACACGATCGGATCATGGTTGGCCATTTCTAATTCCAACGAGCAACAATTTTTTTTAAAAAAAAATTGCTTCGACGGTTTAAACCGCATGAAAATTGGCTGGATAATTTTTTTTTAAAAAAACGTTATGCTTAAAACCATCCTGAAACTAACGGAAACTGCGAGAACTAAAATCGACAATCTAATCGCAAACCGTAGAAAATTGGACTGAGACAAAACATGCCAAAAAAAAGTTAGGTTGTGATTAACATTTTTACCAACCGGATTTTTTCGGCGGTTCGATTGGCGGAAACCGAATCGCCCATCTCTTGTTGGACCGTTAATATACATCTATTGCAATTATCGAATTCTATTGAAACTTGATTTTATACCTAATACAAAATATAAACGAATAAGACAAATGTAAATTTCATTCCATAAACAATTCAACATTGTATTGTTTAATACACGAATAGAATAGAATAGAATAAAAAATAAAATACATTAATAATATAGAATGGAATTTATAAAATAAAGAAATGAAAAACTAATGTAGTTGCTAAAAACAATAACAAATAAGATAGTAGTAGTAAGCACATAATGCAAATATATTTTATCCCCAAAAAAATGTTTATGATAATAGCAAAATAAATGGACGAGGTCTCATAAAAGAAATTTTAGAATCATAAACATTGAGTTTAACTATTATTTGTTTTATAATTAATTTTTCCAAACTTTATATTTTGTATTAAAAAAATTATAATTAATTTTATAAATTATTTATTTTTATGTTATTATTATTGTCTTACTATTTGATTTCTCTAGCGTCTTTATTTTTATTTTCTTAAATGTTTTCTTACTATAGAGTTGTATTTATAGACAGGCACTTCAATTTTTTTTTTATTCTTTTATTTCGTCCAAATATTTTTATTATCATTTTCGTGAGCTATTATTCTATCTTTTTATTTTTTTTGTTTAGTTTTTATTATTTCAAATGCAATAATTTTGAAAGTTATGGGATTAAGGACATGTTTTATACCTTTAAAAAAAATATATTATACTTATCATTCTTTTTTTTCTTCTGAGATTACTCTAATGTGAGCGTTTTAAAACTCCATTTATACTTTTATTTCTCTTTTTTTTCAACAAGAATTTTTTTTCTTCTGCAATATGTATGAGTCAACTTTTTTTTTTTTTTTTTTTTTTTTTTTTTTTTTTGTCCAGACCAAATTCCTACGAGAATGGCTCTCTCTCTAGCTTTTCCTCTGCCTTCTCTCTAAATTACCCTCCGACGATGGCCTCCACATCTTATGCGGCAATCGTCTCCTCCCCACCAGCTCTCCAGCCATCACCACAATCTGCTCTGTTTGATGAGATCCTTCCAACCATTCCTCCTGAGTCATCCTCCGACTGGCAGACAGTCCGCCACAAGTCAAAATCCACTACTCCAGTGCTACCCCCACCCTTACACTCCAGACCCAGGAAAAATGAACCCTCCTCCTTCATTAAACAACTCCGCCAAAATTCCATCTCCTACTATTTCTCAAATTTCCCCCCTTCATGGCAGAAACCGGATATGTGGAAAGTTTTCTCCAGTTATGGATTAGTCTGTGATGTACACCTTCCGGCAATCTTCGCTCCTAATCAGCACAGATTCGGTTTCGTTCGCTTCACAAAATCCTCCATAAATCCTGACCTCCTGAACAGATTAAACAGTATATGGGTAGGCTCTTTCCAACTCAAAGTCAGTACTGCCCGCACAACTAAGGAGCTCTCAGCCTCGCTTGGTAAACCCGCCCATGATGCAGACACATCTACACAACCTGACCCTCTTCATATCCTAGCCCCTGAACCCGATGTGGTTACGAAAATTAAATTTACACCAGATCCAGTAGAAGCTCAGTGGCTTAGTAGATGTCTCATCGGAATTCCAGGTCCTATTTTGGACCTTGAGACTCTCAATTTGATTCTGAAAAATGCAGGGTACGGGGGTTGCTCTACCGCTCGTCTGGAAGGAGGCGAGGTCCTAGTTGAATTGGCCTCAATTGATGACCTTTCTAAGTTAACAGTTGATATCGCCACAACGAAAGCCCTCTGTTTACATTCCTTACGCCCTTGGAGGTTGGTAAATGGCAGATTAGCCCGCCCTACTTGGATTCAGGTCCGGGGCATTCCCTTATACTGTTGGTATGACAAGTTCTTTGAAGAAATCGCTTCCGTTTTGGGTACACTGTTGATGGTGGATGTCAATACTCAATTACACAGAGATATGCAGTTTGCTCGTATGCAAGTTTTGACGACTGAGCATAATGCAATACAGCAACATCTGGAAATTGATACTGGGGAAGTGAAATTCTGTATCCACATCCAGGAAGAATCTGGTGGTTACATTGGCCACCAAAGAAGTAAAAAACCAGTTGCGCTATCGGAGACAGAGTGGCCAACATTACTTCCAGTCCAAACTAAGCCCAAGTCCTCAGAGGAAATGACAAATCCCCTCTCTGAGGAGACAAATGATAAAGCGGAGGTTCCCGGCGATGTAAATGGACTCTTGCCGGAAATACTGTTGGTTGAGGACAATACGGTAGCTTCAATTGACTTGCCAGAGGCAGGAAGTACGACCCCTCACAAGTCATTATCAGATCCCTTGATCGGCGGCGAAAATGATCTCTTGTCAGATTGTGCCCTATTGCCTGACATTGACTTTTCTCCAAATAATCCTATTCCTATCTTGCAGCTTCCTCTGCCAGCTTCAACCTTTCCCACCACAGAGAAAGATAACAATGATCTTAACCTTCAGTCCATTCCAAAAGCCCAAACCCAGTATGGTAGTTTCTCTGCACTCCTGGCTAGTCAACACACTAATGCGGGCCTCAGGCCCAACACTTCATTTCTTACATATAAAAATCTGGATCCGAATCCTGCCTTTCCTTCGCTCAACCAAGATCCCTTGTCTCACCTTCAAGCAGCCACAACTGAATCTACTACCAAACAAACCCATGCTTCTCCTCCTCTAAACCCGGAACTCCCATCCCAAAACTCATATGACTCCGACCCTTTCTCAATTATGCCGCTTCTCTGTCTCTCCCCTAATTCACTTACTACTTACAGAAACAATGACCCCTACATCAACTATGATCCGGTACAAAACTCTGCAGAAAAATTGAAAGAGCACACCCGGATCATTCAGAGCTATTCAGTAATCCCTGGTAGCAGCACAACTGATCCATCCACTACAATGGAAGCAGAGAAGGTTGTGGATCTCGCTCTGAATTTGGGGATTTCCTTAAACTCTCCCCGTGAGGTATTAACCCAAAGGATAATCAGGATGTTCACATCTGAACAACCTCATTCTGCTGAGTTGCCACCCTCTGAGCCCGCTTGCAAGTTTACACCCACCTGATGCATATCATCTCGTTTAACATCCGTGGGCTCCGGATGCGAAGCAAGCAAGTTGCCCTCCGAGATCTTGTTAATTCACATAGAGTCGATATGTTATTAGTTCAAGAAACAAAACTGGAGTCCATTGATCGCTGGATGTGTAGGCAGATATGGCCAAACGATGAGTTTGATTGGAGATTTGGTGCGGCTGAGGGGAGCTCGGGTGGCCTCCTTTCTATTTGGTGCAAAGCTGCTTTTCAAATAGCTGACTCTTGGACTGACGCTGATACTCTAGGGGTAAGGGGAACCTGGATATCAAATATGACTCCTGTCCTAATACTTAATGTCTATTCCCCCTGCCTTCACAGGCGCAAAAGAATTCTATGGAGTAATATTAAACAGTTGGTGTCTGGAGAGCCGTATGGTTGCTGGTGCCTTGCGGGTGACTTCAATGCTATTAGATCGTCGACTGAAAAAAGAAGCAACGCTTCTAGCTCAAGAGCTGAAATTGATGAATTTGACTCACTCATCAGGGACTTAAACCTTATTGATCTCCCCCTCCAGCGCACACGGTTCACATGTATATCAAGAGGAGGGGCTTGCTGCAGCAGAATCGACCGCTTTCTGCTGTCTGAATCATGGCTGAACAAGTGGCCTGATGCATTACAAATCGGACTGGACATCTCAGTATCCGACCACAGACCGGTGCTTTATAAGACTAAGACAAGTAATTGGGGATCAAAAGTCTTCAGATTTCTAAACTGCTGGAACAATGACAGCCGATTCCCTCAATTCGTGGCTACTGAATGGCCTCAGATTAATGTTGAAGGATACAAAGGTTACATTCTTTTTGAAAAAATCCGGCGGATGAGGCAACTGATAAAAGACTGGAATTTGAATATTTTTGGCAATGTTGGCAGTAAAACAGAGGAGCTGAGAAATAAGTTAAATGCTTTTGATGCTCTGTCCGAACAATCCGAACCTGATGAGATATCCAAGCAGCTACGCTATGAAACCTGGTTGGATCTTCAAAAATCATTACTCAATCAAGATTGTCTACTTAAGCAAAAGACAAGAACTAAGTGGATCATTGAAGGGGACAGGAATACCAGATTCTTCCACACCAAAGTCAACACCAGCTTGAGGAGGAACTCCATAAAGGGCTTAAATATAGAGGGAGTTTGGACTGAAGACTCTGATCTGATCAAGAACCATATAAAGGAACATTTCAGAAATCAATTCTTGTCGGATAACTGGAACAGACCTTCAATTGAGTTGCCTGCTCAGGTAACTCTATCTCAAGATGATAATGCATTACTTATCTCTATGTTCACAGAAGACGAGATTAAATCTGCTGTCTGGAGCTGCTCATCCGAAAAATGCCCTGGACCAGATGGGATGACATTTCAATTCATTCAAAAAAACTGGCCTACTCTCAAACTAGACTTTATTGAGTTTATGCTGGAATTCTACAAAACCGGTCAGCTGTGCAAAGGTATTACCTCAACTTTCATCACTCTGGTTCCTAAACTACAGAATCCCAACTCACTGGATCACTTTAGGCCTATCTCATTGGTGGGTAGTGCCTACAAAGTTTTGGCCAAACTCCTGGCAAATCGCCTGAAACTGATTATTCCAAAGATTATCTCACATAATCAAACAGCATTTATAAAAGGCCGCCAAATATTGGATGGGATATTAGTTGCCAACGAGGCCATTCATAGCCTCAAATCATCCAAAACAGCAGCTGTCCTTTTCAAAGCTGATTTTTCAAAAGCTTTTGATACAGTGGATTGGAACTTTCTCCTACACATGATGGCTAAGCTAGGCTTTTGCAGAGTATGGATATCTTGGATCAAGGAGTGTATCTCCTCGCCCCACGCAGCTGTATTGATTAACGGGTGCAGTACAGGTGAATTCAAAATTGGAAGGGGGCTGCGCCAAGGGGATCCCCTCTCCCCCTTTCTCTTTCTGATAGTAGTCGAAGGTTTGAACATCTTGATGAATAAGGCGGTAGAGCTGAAAATGATCACAGCTATAAGGGTGGGAAGTGAGCGGATTTCCCATCTTCAATATGCGGATGATACCATCCTCTTGACTACGGGAAAGATGAAGAATATCAAGACTATGAAAGGCATTCTACTCATCTTCGAATTAGTCTCTGGGCTCGCCATCAACTATATGAAGAGCAAACTATATGGCCTTAATCTGCTCCCAAACACACTTAACAGTTTTGCATCTCATATGAGATGTAAGGTTGCATCTCTCCCCTGCAAGTACCTCGGACTTCCCCTTGGAGACTCTCCCAAGAAAACCAGAATGTGGTCCTCGGTAATTGATGTGATAAACTCCCGAGTGCAAAAATGGGAGAACAAGTACTTGTCTATGGCTGGCCGGGAAACTCTTTTAAAATCTGTCCTCTCAAGCCTACCTATCTTCTATTTATCTCTCTACAGGGTGCCAAAAAAGGTGGCCAAGACCATTGACAGGTTAATGGGTGAGTTTTTATGGAAACAAAAACCCTCAACTCGCAGACCGATTCATTGGGTGAACTGGAAAGATCTTTGTAAACCAAGATCAGACGGCGGTCTGGGATTCAGGAACACGAGTCATATGAACAAAGCTTTACTAGCCAAATGGTTATGGAGACTTAGATCTGATACAGACTCACTCTGGGGTAAAGTCGTCCGCTCTAAATACCTAAGGCACACGGATATTCAATGCGACTGGCAGTTGGTAACATTACCAGCCTCTGTCTCGACTTGTTGGAAAGATATATGGAGTATAGCTTCTGAAAATTGGTTTGATTCAAGAGTATCATTGGATGTGAAATGTGGTG
>JAOWBN010035427.1:0-10141 GCA_028565015.1 Pinguicula moranensis | reverse complement strand
CTTTGTTTGAAAAAATGAAGAGTTATTTTTTGAAAAAATGGTGCTTATAATTGGATTATAATTTTAAGAAGGCTACGCAAAACATGGGTTAAATAGCCCGATTTTCAGCCCATGGATGCAAATGCTAATTAAGCCCATTTAATGATTAATTTAATTTCTTTTTAATTAATAATACATTTTATATAATTTTAATTTTAATGTGTTTGCAATTTTAACTTCTAACAGTTATGAAACAGAATGCGAAAAGAATATTTTTTGCTTTGGAAAAATCATATCCGTCGCATAAATTTATTTTATATATTTATTTTTATTTAAATATAAATATATGCAGACGGATTCCTCGGGGTTCCGCATCCTCCCGTGCGTGATTTTTTTTTATAGGCATATGTACTTTAAATCCCCGCCTGTGAAATTACACGGTATCCGCATCCGCATGCGAAATTTTGCGGAGCGGGCGGATGCGGAACAATATCTTTCGCGGGTGGATGCAGAACCGATGTTTCGTTTTTGCATCCTTCACGAGCGGAATGCGGAATGCGGAATGGGCTGTTCCGATTTCGTCCGCACCACTGTCCAGGCCTGTGTTTTACAAGTAATTTTATTTTTTATTATTGTAAGAATCAAATTTTACTTTCTCTATTTTTTTCAACAATAAATAAATTTTCAAAGGTGCTTTAAACAAAATAAGCATAAAGCTGGGACTTACTTGGGACTTGGGAGAGAGACTCGCCTGTGGCCTACTGCTGTTTATTTCATTTTCTTTCTTGTTAATGTTAACGCACCTTTCTCAATTTTAACGCGAAGCCATACGCACCCTTCCCCAATGCCCTAATTTACAGCCCCAAACCACAATTCCCAATTCCCCCAAATTGTAGTGATCGAAGCTCCAACTCTGAGCAATGGGGAGCGACGTGGAAGCTGGATTCGCAAAGCTGCAAGGCGAAGACTTTGAGTACTACATGCAGACCTACTCCATCATTCTCGGCCGAAACTCCAAGAAGTCCTCGGTGGACGTCGACCTCTCCTCCCTCGGCGGCGGAATGAACATCAGCCGCCACCACGCCCGCATTTTCTACGACTTTCAACGACGTCGTTTCGCCCTAGAGGTGCTCGGAAAGAATGGCTGCCTGGTTGAGGGCGTTCTTCACCTCCCTGGTACACCCCCAGTGAAGCTCGATTCTCAGGACCTTCTACAGATTGGAGACAAGGAGTTCTACTTCTTGCTGCCTGTGAGGAGCATTCTTGGTGGTCCTATAGGCCCGAGGCATCAGACGAGCAATTATGCGGTGGGAAGTTCTGGGCATCAGTATCCTCATCCTGCTCAGAGTCAACCGAATCACTCGCCGTTGCCGCCAGCTCTTGGCGGTGGAGCTGTTGGGTACGGGAAGAAGGGAAGAGGGAGGGGAGAGTATTATGAGGAAGAAGGGAATGAGGAGGATGGTGGAGTTGGTCTTGATGATGGGTCATCAGGAAGTAAGAGAATGAGGAGGTCTGATGTGGGTGATGGCACCGGCAGTGGTGGATATGGGTACGGTTTCGGTGGGAAAGCTGGGGCATCGGGGCAATTTGGTGAGTGATATACTTCTGATAGATTGATAGCTTAAAAGAAATTGCGAAGCTTTTCTTCCTTGTTCTGTAACATTTGATGGCTGCAGATAGCATGCTAACTTCTGTTCGTGAATATCTTTACAGTATGTAGTGTAGATGTGGTTATTGCATTCCTGATTGGACTTTTTGAATGGAGTGTTGTATTACTGTATAGAGCTAGATGTTCGTTGAATATGCTTCTTGCTTTATATTTCGTTATCAGTAAGTTTGGTTTGTTTCAGATAAGAAGGTTGATGGAAGGTCTCACGCCGACAGGGAAGCTGATGATGAGCAGCTCCTTCAGTTAGAGGAAAAAGATGTTGTCTCATCGGTGGCGACAGTGCTCTCTGATCTTTGTGGCCCTGGGGAGTGGATGCCAATGGAGAAGCTTCATCGCGAGGTAACCTTTTCCCATGAAAATGTTACAAGTAGTGTGATTCTTTGTCCGTAGTCGCTGATGTAGGCTTGGTGCCCATTTCATAAATGATTTCGTGGTTCCAAATGATGATACATTGTGACCAAGAATGACAATATCATATCGAAATTTCTTGTAGATAAATTTTGTCATGCAATATCAAGAGTTTGTTTTATGTCTATCTTTTACTAAGTTTGGAATTTGCTCCACTTTAAATCATCCATTGGCGTTGAGACTTTTGCCATGTTGTGCAGTTGATTGAACAATTCAGCAATGTGTGGCATCATACCCGTGTGAGGAGATACCTAACATCAGAAGATTTCTCTAGCCCGGAATCCAAGGGAAAACCATGGTACGGTTTGTTGAAGTTATTAAGGAAGTATCCAGAGCACTTTGTCATTAACATAAGATCGACTGGCAGGGTTGTCCTTGAGTTCGTCTCTCTTGTCTCGCTGATCTCATGAGATTTTTTTTAGCATTATGGGAAATGGAATTGTAGCCATCTGTAACTTTATGCAACTGAGTAATGTTTAAAACATGAATCCAAGTGTTTTGATTTGGACATTTTTCCCTGTTGGACCAGCACCTGTTTCTTATCTTGAGTGAGAATACTACCAAATAGAAGTTTACAAGCAGAACTTCAATCAAACGTAGGCTCAAATTTGTCATGATGCCATCATGAGCATCCATCCTTCCATTGGACTTGCGTAAAAATCTTCTAGGATAGTTTTTCGCCATGTTGCGAGTGTTATGAATCAACTTCATCTTAAAGCATGATGCTCGCTATCGGAAGAAGACAAACCAAAAGGAAGATGGGACACCGTCAAGTCAAGGCATCACGAGTCTTCTTTGTGCAGACTATGCACGTTTTTAAAGATTTCTTGTTCCCGGGCTCGTTTTGCAGCAACATCTTCGTCATCAAGTATTTGAATGGGTGACCATTCAGGGAGTCTGAGCCAATTATCCTTTTTATCTATGTATTTGCTTATAGTTGACTTCATATTTAGGTTAGCGTAATCGAATGCTGTTCCAACAACAGAAAACATAACCGCATAACGAGCAGCGCCAACAAGGCCACCTATATAAGATCAAACAGACTGTTCATTACTCTTGTCAAGAGCTGAACAAAGCCACAGTTATATGTTGCAAAAATTGATCAATTTGATGAACATGAACAAGGACAGAAAAAGGACTGGATCTTACCTTGAAGGCGGCCAAGAAGAGCCCCACTGGCAAAGCCTCCGAAAACTGAGTTCAGCAAGTCATCTGGTTTTCCCGTTCTACTTACTCTCATGAGTTCACGCGCACCTGGAATTCAAGGTTCTTACTATTCTCTTAAAGATGCAAGGACAGAAAGGGCTCGAGTGTATACAAAAATTGCTCAAGTTGATAAGCTCGACACCGAAATGCCGTGCAGGAACATTTTCACTCAGGGTTAGTCGAAGGTGCTTAGCAAACCTCAAATATATGCTTCCACAAGAAAACTTGCCTTTTTTATATTAACAGAACTGAAAGCTTCATTTTTCTTATATGTGCAGCATATAAAGATCGAGACTTCAGGCCAACCCATAGAGGATAACCATGCCATACAGACATTCCGGCAAAGAGTCACAATTAACTCCGTATCTTGGTGGCATTCACACTACAGAATGTGCAATCCTACCACTATAGTAGTGCTACTAAACTAAATGCAGGGCTGTACAAAGTGTCCAGAAAAAGAAAGGAGCTAGAAACATGAAAATCCAGATTACAAGCACCAACTAAAGTATGCACATCTGAAACACGTTTAAAAGCTGCCAAGTATTAGTGAAAGAGCAAAAGCAATTTCATGGATTTTTACATTGCTCATTTGTGACCTCGGAGTAAGTTCTAATCCAAGCCAAAGAAAAAATGTATAACCAAATCAATAATGCATACCGCAATAACACCAAGTGACAATAGCAAAATTGGACGCATAAGCCACTAATATTCTTTCTAGTCCGTAAACTTTCCTGTTCTTTGATATTGCTCCGAAAGCTCCACCAGCAATCCCTAATTCAAATCGGAAAATAGAAAAATGAAACTACGATAGAATTGAAAATTTTGATCGTGAGGAAAATCATTGAATTGTACCAGCACACCCTACCGCAACCCATCCAATAAATAATGACAAATAAAAAGAGAGAATAATCCCAAATACATATTTTCAGCGTAATTAACAGCAGAAAAAAAAACACAAGAAACAAACCTGCAATTAGCGTGGGAAAGAATATACGGTCTCTCAACGTCTCCATTGAAGATGGAATCGAAGAAGACGGAGAAAGAACGATATGTTGGTCCAGATCTTTATCAGTCATCTCGTGAAAATGCCTGCGTAATACGTAAAGGCCCAATTACATCTATTAATTTATTTGGTAGGCCCAAATAACGGGTCCATTGTGGTCCATTACACTTTTTTTTTCAGTTGCCAATTTGCCATGCCTAATTTCATTTGTTAATTAGGGATTACTGGCTACTGCTGTCTACAGGTAGGGATGGACAAATGGATTGTGGCATTCGAGATTTCCGGAATCCCGTAGTCCCAATTTTTCGAAGTCTTGAAATTTTAGGAACTTCGGAAAATCGGGATGAGATCGGGAATAGGCATCCTGGTCCCGAAATAATTCGGAACGGGAACAGGAACGGGCAATTCCCGTCCCGAAATTATTTTTAATTACTAAAAATTCGGGACTTCGAGAGTTCTGGAAGTCCCGCATTCCGAAATTCCAAAATTTTTGGGACTTCGAAAAATCGGAATGGGACCGGGAATGAGCGTCTCAGTCCCGAAATAATTCAGGACGGGAACCGGCAATTCTTGTCCCGAATTCCCGAATGGTCATACCTAACAAGAAAGACAGATTTGGAGTTAAGGATGGAGTTTCCACAGTAATTTTTAAAAGTTTATACTAAAAAAAGAATTGGGAGGCGGGGGCAGCGCCCCCTGGATCCACCCTTGCCTCAGTCTAACCCAATGAATATAGATGGCCAAGCACCAATACCGAACTCCTTGATTCAGTTGGCATATATTTTGCTACAGTGACATGAAAACTTGTAGACGTGAATATAGTTAGTCTCATTTGATTCGTATAAACTAAAAACGAGTCTCTTCTCCCCTGACTTTCTGATGAGACAGAGATTAGTGTGGTTATAGCAATGAAGTCATGGAAACTGATTCACAAGTTTTGAACATCCCTCTGTGCATAAGGCTGGCGCCTGGCTTACTCTTGTTAGTAATTGCGGAGCGTGTGACTGCTAAAAACTCCTCCCATCTGTATTTACTCAGTTCCTTCTTTTCCTCCTCGGAGAGATCAAAGTTGGGCTTCCTTCTACACATAAATGCAGCCCTGTATAGAAGGTGTAGCAGATCATTTATTTTGAAGGGATGATGATAAAAGCATGAGATCCGTTAAGGGTAAAGCATTGTCGAGCCAGTTCGTTTGCGGACGCAGGAGACGAACGTGAAAGTGTTATAATAGAGTTCATGTTAAAACAATGCAGTCCACTTGCAAGTTCGAGAAATAGTAGAAAGAAACTCACGACTTAGATGATGTAATGCATATTGGGTCGCAATGAAAACAATCTTGTTGCATAATTATAGGTAAGGTTGTGTACATTTGATCCACCCCAACTTGGTTGAAAACATACTGGATACGTTGTCGTTGTAAGGTCACGAGTAAGTAGATTACCTGTCGTATAGTCTGGCAGCTTCTTCTTCTGAGCTAACAGTTCCCAAATGGATCTGTTTCTTGTCAACTTTGATAGCAGCTTGCCATTTTCTGTTCTTATAGTACACACCACGCATCGTGCATGGCTTCTCGTTCTCAGCATGCTTCCTCCTGTGTGGCTTTCGGTGCTTAACCTCTACAACAACGGATGTCACACAACATCATAAACATTATGCAGCAAAGATCAGAACTGTCTTTTAAGATAAAATGAGACAGTGACACAACATTTGATCAAACTTATAAGTAAAAAACAGCTAGAAACTGTCTTTGTGACCAAGAGTAGGAGATGGATAGTTAAGATACTAACCATGAAATTGTAGAAAGTGATGCTCTTTAATCAAATCTGGTGAACCATGATCACTCTCCAAGCTGGTTTCCTAATGAACCCAAGTGTTCGAATGAGTGCTTTGAGGTAATACTCAATGCAGCGTGTTTGTGGCACAAATAGAAAAGAAGCAACACGTTCATGAGCACTTCATGCATTAAGAGGTTGAAAAAGCCACATTTCAAATGGAGAACAAGGCAGAAATTAGAGATCCAAGTTGGAAAAACAACAAAATCACCAAAGGCAGATCGAAGTTCCACCTTACACAGTACCAAATAATTATATTAAGGACATCAGGGATGCTTCAAATAGAGAGTTAAATGATGTTTACAAGATCTCCTAGCTTGCTTACTTGTTTTGGCATTTCCCCACCATTCGAAGGCAGCGGATGAACACTGATTGACTCCGTGATCTCCTTGTTGTTTATTAGAGCATCTCCTTGCACGGACAGTGAAAGTGTACCCAGGAGAGAATTTCGCCTAGCTGAATTGTTGTTAAGTATGATAAATCAGCATTGAAAGCCATATGGGAACACTTTATAGTAATCCAAGAAGGTTAACATATCATATTTTCGAGCTTTATTACTATAAATGTACTCATTTTAAACTCAGATACCAGAGCACAATCCTAACAGCCGGCGCCTTCGAATGCTCACCATGACAATATTCAGCTCTACTGAAAGAAAGAACAATACTTTTAGCCAACAGTGTCCACATTAGAGCGAGGATATAGATGGTTATGGATCATTTATTTGAATAATAATGCAAAACATACATAAACCAGTTATGTTTGAATCACCATCAACAGCAGATATTCAAGTCGGAGGAGAAAAGTTATGAACAACATATAAGCTTTCAATGCAAATAGTCACTGTTTTTATCAGTTCAACTAGAAACTGCCACTTCCCCTGTATCTCTATGATTCCTATCAACTACTCAACTAAAGACTTTCTATTACATATGGTTGAGTTGTATATAAAATTGTAAAGCCAGACGTTGGTTTCATACTTCCAAGCACAAGACAAAAACAGGCAGTTGAGAAAGCCAAGAGGATTCAATCTATCTAAAACATATACTGTTTATGCATATAATTTCACATTCGATTCCCCTTAACCAAGCAGTCATTAAGACTTTCTTTTGAGAAGGGAAATTCAACAATATCAAGCAACACCAATTTTCTCAGTGGGTAAAGTTTGAATCAGAACTCTACAACACTAGACAGACAACGGAATTTATACCGAAAGAAGCTAAAGCCTCAAGGCGACACTACCTTGAAATCTGACAAGACTATAAACAGAGCCGATTGATATAATTTACCATCAAAATCAAGCTAAAATAGTCACCAGCCTGACCACAGATAGCAACTCGTGGAATCATCTGATCTCCAAGAACGGAGATTCAACCCCACCCCACCAACATACCACGTTCTCATGGAAGTTAAAATGCACAACACGATGAAAAGGCTATCCAATTACTTCCCCTTACACCCATTACCACAAGGAGGAAATTTTAGAAAGAAAAAAAAAACACAACTACCCGAAACAGAAAAACATAAACTAGTCATCATTTTCGCCTATTAGTCCAAGGGAAGCAAGTCAACAGGCAAAAAATCCAGTAACCCACTTCAGACAATAAAAAGGACGAAATACATTACCAGCAATCTTTCCGGTGGCAATAGCTAAAAGGGAGGCCAAGAATACTGAGTTTTCAACTTGCGGTATGAGGAAACAGTGGAGAAAAATCAAAATGTAAGATTGGTTATTTGCGGGTGGGTGGCAGCGGTAAGGTGGTAAGAGTATATATATTATGAGAAAGAGATGTCTCACTGGAACGCTACACAAGTAGTTGTGTATTACTCATGCATAAACCACCTTTTATTTCAACTATCATAATGGCTTTTATAATTGTGTAGGGTAGGAGAAAGAGAGACGCAGAGAGAACGAGATCGGTTGATGGTTGGATAAGTGAAGGAGAATGTATTCAGTTCTTGTTGATATGACGAAATTAGCCCTAGCAGAGACTCTCACGATTCGCTGGAATTCCAGCTACTTTTCTTCCGAGTTGGAATGACGCACTTACCCCTATTCCTGAAGAAAAGCAGCCTCGGGTTATTTGAGATTATAGGGGTGGATATCGAATACAAGGAATTGAAAAGTCTCTTTCAAGTGCGAGTTGATCAAGCTTCGTTATTCGACATGCAAAGCTTGTTTAGTGAGGTCGAGGGTTCGAAACTCGTTGGTTATCAACTCTGCATTGTTAATTGGGGCCAATAATCGAAAATGGCTATCTGCTCCCTAGTGCACCCTTAAAGCTTAAGGGGCAGGACACAAATTCCTTGCAACCTGGGCCAGCACCTATTAAAAAAAAAAGAAAAGTTTCTTTCAATTTTTTTGTCCGATAATTAATGAATTGTATTTTTTTCATAATTTTTTACTATGTTCGTTAACGTTATTTCGTAAAAAAAATAATAATAATAACGTACTTATCAATTTTTTGTCCGATAATTAATGAATTGTATTTTATTTCATCATTTTTTACTATGTTCGTTAACTTTATTTCGTTAAAAAAATAATAAAATAACATAAAATCGTTAATTTCATTATTATTTTTTTAAAATATTAAAACATTATTTTTAATTGAATAATTATTTTTTTACATTATGAAAAAATCAAAAAAAAATCCAAAATGCATAAAAGCAACCTCCATAAACATATATAAGTAATTAGATTAACATAAACTACTAACATATATATATAGACAGAAAATATAAGACTATATTCATAAACACCATAAAATAATAAGTTCTAAATATTATATTATATCAACATAAAATAATAAGTTCTAAATAAAAATTATATAAATCTTCTATCCTAGTTCCACTAATATAGCGGAATAAAAAAATTTGTCTGATATCCGTGCGTTAATATAACAAATCGAACATACTTAAAATTATGACGAAAATAACGAAAAATTCGGTTAATTTTGTTATTCGATATTCAGGCCTATTTAAGTCTATTGAGTTATTAATCAATAATAATATTAATTAGAGGGCAACCCCCAGTCTAATTCATTGGGTTGGTCCTCTTGACTGAATATAAAATAAAAGTTCGAAATTCGGCTGAGGAATTTATGGGAAGCTAACTTCACCTGATGAATTAGGGCTTTTCACATGAAATTAAGGTTTGTTTTGCTGTAGAATCAGAGTCGACGAGATGATTTACGACGTAAATCCTCCGCTTTTCCTGTCGTTTTTCTGAAAAGAGGTACTTGCCTTAGAACTTTCACGGTCCGTATTGGTTTTTGCTGCTTGAAAGACTTGTAATTGCTATCGCTTGGGAATGTGAAATCAGGAAAACTGAAATGCAGAAGCCAAAGACAACTTAAAATAAGTCTCTTATGGCAGAGTGAGAGAAAAAATAGTGCTTGGTGAATCGTCTCTGGCGCATAGAACAAGGGATTTTGCTAGTGGAATTGTTTCAATTCATTATAAGCAGAGTCGGGAAATGGCTTACTTGTTGCAAATGCATCATGGAAGTATACAAGTTTGTGGGTGTTGGTATGTAGATATTGATTAAAGTGTTCTGATTTAGTGTAATGTAAGAAATGTCTGTGGGTGCTTGTGGTGGAATTGGAGCAAAGTGAAATGGGGATGGGGGAAGAATGGTTGTCTTTCATAATCCTGTGGATTTTCTCCTACCTTTCTGTCCACGATTTAGGTTCACAAGAGCTGCGAAAGTAACTAATGGTGCTCGAGTGGGTAAGACATATGAACTCGGTAACCTCCTAGTAATTGCCTCCATAGCCAAAGCTATGTCAAAGCCCGGTGGAGTAAAGTCTCTGGAGAAGGATGGTGATTCTATTTCCTTGTCTGAGGATCTTGTTCTCCGTGTACTTAGCAGGGGTTCTCTTGATGTGTCCAAGAAATTGGATTTCTTTAAGTGGTGCTCAAGCACTCAGCGAGTACCTACTCTCAGATGATGTTCAAAGCCATCTCATTTTCCCGCACCAGCACCACAATGACATTCTTGAGCTTGTTGCCTTGATGAGGCGTGATGATGTGGTACTAGATTCT
>JAOWBN010035416.1:0-10141 GCA_028565015.1 Pinguicula moranensis | reverse complement strand
AGGAAAAAACTGAATGTCCCCTACCAAACGCACTTATCCGTGTTAGTCCCACAGTAGTCCGCGAACCTGGTTTACTCCTGTCCGACTACCAAACACACACATTAGTCCTTGTACTTACTTACCATATCTTACACAACCCCTTTAAAGTATTGCATCATCGAAAGTACATTGGAAATAGTATTATTTTCTCCACAACATACCAATCATCATACATCACTACTGAGGAAGAATGCTAAGGTCTCAAATCATTAATAAATAAATAAATAAATAAATATAGACGGTTAAGGTCTCATGAGATCTTTTTCTCTTTAAACTAATGTAATATAGAAATCATCACATGATAAATTTCCAAAAAAAGAAAAAGAAAAAAGAAATCATCACATGGCGGGAAGAATTGCAGTTGCCGGCTCATTTAATTATTAGATGCAAATCCACCGAAAAAAGTCCATTCCTCCTTCCATCATTGTTCTACAAATAATGTAGAATAGTGAAGTGAAGTTACTCAGCTTTCTCATGGCTGGAACTGACTTCAATGGAAAGCCCTACATGTCTGTAATGTGCGTATACATATGTATGTTGGTTGTATGTATGTATGTATTTAACTAACTAGGCATCGATCTAAAAGTTTGATTAAGGGGTTGAAATTTATTTAGGGAGACAATTCTTTTATAGGGAGGGCAGAATACGAATTTTTATTTCTAGTGCTACACTTTTACTTAATCGCACGCACCATTGCCTGATTCCAGCAAAAAGCACAACACAGAATTTACTCCATGTTGATGGTTCTCTAATTCATTCAATAGCAATTTCCATCCTTCCTTCACATTTTAATTTATAATGATTCCCTTCCTTATGTTGGCATAAATGGATCTGAATGTTCTCGTGGTGTATGAAACATCAACTTGTGATAAAATTTATTGTACCGAATTAGAATTACAGTTACACTTGTGAGACCAGGATTGATTAATGTGATATTGAATTCGTAAATCAATTGCCTCTGTCTCTGTGGTTGGATGACGTGCACCAGTGAATGGAAAACTCATTTTTATTGTTCTGTGTATGGACATGGAGCCAATCCAAGCACATGGCCGGCTTTAAATTCTTGCTCCAATGTCGACTTATAGCATGTGACCTGGACTGTTACAAGAGGCGGCCACGTTGGTTACAAATGCGGTTGCCGTTATTACAGTTGGGGCCACCCACACTTATCATATCACTTGTCGGGACTGTGGACCAAAAAGAATCTTGACTTCCTTGAAAATGCAGAGGAAGTTTATTTTAATCCAGTAATAGTAATGTTCGAATTTATATTTAATGGATACTCTGTAGGGCAGTTTGATCATAATCGCTGGGCTAGAAACACCTTCGACCTTTCGAACATTTTATTATTATATTCATTTTTCTCACATGAATTGTTCTATAAATTATATTTTTGTGTAAAGTGATTGAATCACTCTACTTATTCTTTTTTTTTTCTTCCATAATTAAACAAGTTACCAACAGCATATAGCAGAAAGTATGAGATTAGTTTATATTTATCTTATACTTGTTTCAACCACCCATGACCTTAGTCACCAATGAATCTCCGAACTGTCGATACTCAACCGAAAATGTCCACCAACTCAATCCACCATCAATAAACACAATCCAAAACATCCCACCCCTAACCACTACCCACCCACACTCCCCGGAGGCGCAGATTGCGCACCAGGGGAGATACCACCATCCTAAATCTCCAAACCCTCGAACCCAGCCGGGTGCCTCCCACCGACCCATAAATGACCAAATCCACAAACTGGATCATTGTTTCCCAGCGGTCAACCCAGTTCCGGAAGGAGATTAGAGAAGGAAAGCCATAGGAGCCGTAGAAAACCAAAGTAGGAAACCCAACCCAATCCAAGCATTTAAGGCTGCGAAGTTTAGAGACAGTGAGATGGCAGGTGTGAGAAGAACTGTGGGAAGTGGGCATAGTCGACTCGGATAGTCGACTCGGACAGAGAGTTGGAGTATCCGGCACGAGTTCATCTGGAATTGAGTCAAGCATAACATCCTTCTATTTCACAAACATTCCCCCAACAGGAAGCCTAGTTGATCTGAGATCCATATTCGAGCTTCAGGGTATGGTAATAGACTGCTATATCCCTCGAACACTTTCAAAATTAGAGGTGCAATTTGGCTTTGTTTGGTACAAAAATGTTGAATGTACTAGATCCATGGTGCTGAAATTGAATAATATATGGATTGGCTCCTACAAGGTAAAAACAAATGTTGCAAGATATGGCAGATTGGAGAATTGGGTAACCCATAAGCCAATACATGAATTGGTAACCCCTAGACAAGCAGCTCTTTAGGAAAACAGATCGACGATAAATGAATTAGTAAAGTCCTACAAAATGTGGTTACACAACAGAAACAGAATTGTTGGTGGCACCAAGAATGAAAGGGAGGACACAAGAAAATAGCTGAAATAGTATTCAAAATCACTAGAAAAGACTCTATATGGTTAAGATACAACAAAGTGGGTCAGCTGAATGACAAAGAGAGTTGTAGGGATTTGCATATTGAAGTGAAAAGAGAAAGGTTAATGTGTATCCAATGGGAGCTGGAAAGATACTGATATGGGAAGAGGAGGAGAAAGATTTGAACCGGCTGCTATCACTGGATATATTATGGATAAAACAATGGATGGTAGATTTAGAGGAGTGGACTAAACACCCTCCTATAAGAGAGAGGATGTGTTCGATAAGGGTATATGGATTACCCTATCATGTATGGAAAAATGACATCTTTGAGGCAATAGGCACAAAAATGGGTAAGCTAATAAGAGGAGACGAAGTAATATCAAGGAAAAGGAACCTAGAAGCTACTCAAATCTTGATTCAAGTGGATGTACTGAGAAGTATAAATCAACAGATGGTAATTGAGATAGATGGACAAAACTATGTCATAAAGATAGTTGAAATTGGTGAAAAAAGGGTAGAGGAGGATATATGGCAAGGTGAATGCAACTCAGATATCTCGTCAGAGGAAGAGGAACTTTCTTACGCGGAGGAGTTAGAAAGTATGTGGTCAGAAGAAGGATATCAAAGAGAAAGAAATGAATATATAGAATCAATGCAGAGGTCAACGAAAAAGTGAGCCTACATCCTAATATAAAAGACAACAACAATGTAGCACCACATGCCCAGATTGTAACCAAAGATAAGACAACAAGGGCAAAACTTCAAAGTGGGCATATAGGACCGCAGGGGAGATTTTGGCAAACCACAAACTGGAGTGCGATGGTGCAAACTCAGGAACCCAGAGTTGTGAAGAAAATGAGCAAGGGTCAGCAGAAGAAAACTCTGAACAAGAGGAAAACACTGAAAGTGAACATGTACAAGAAACTCCAAGGGAAGAGATGGAAATTAGGTTTGAGGCTTTGGCAGTAAGGGAACTAGGTTTGGATCAGAAAACTAAGGAATGACAGAAGAACAGTGGAAAGGGGATCAACACCAGAAAGAGGTTAATAAGCAAGACAAAGAGTTAGAAATGGAATGAAGCAGTGAAATCATGGCATTACTTATGAACTGCACAAGACAAAAAAGAGAACAATCAGTAATGGAACACCATCAAACGAAGGACAAAGTAAAAAACACTCAATCAAACAGGAGAAACAAAACGGTTAACCTGGAGAGACTCAATAACCACACAGAACAAATAGAAAAGACCATTGCATGAAGTAAGAAGACAAGGAAGAAAAAGCACAAAGAAGCATAAATGAACAAATCATAAGCGATTGGACATAATTGCTATATAATACATGAACGAGTAAACAGGCCAGAACCTCAAAACACATACCAAAGATCACCTCCTCGATGTCAGACAGTGGGATTATGGCTGCAAATGCAAGGGACCTGAGAAGGGAAGTAGAGGACATACTTATATTTGGCAAAGCATTGGGCATACACCATCCAGAGAATGAAAGTCAAGTAACCAAAGAGCTGTTACAAGTAGGAAAGAGATGCACAGATAACACAAAGACAGTAAATGTGGAGGAGATGAGCATGAGACTAAACAATGTCACCAATGCAGTTACTGACATATTATGTAAGAGGATTAAAGGGAAAGAGAGAAGAAGGATAATCGGGAAGCTAGTGGAAGAGCACAGGATATATTTTCTATACATACAGGAAACGTAAAAAGAAACAATAACCAGGAAGCTATGTTTCGGCCTCTGGTTAGACAATAGATTTTATTGGTTCTATAAAGGTTCACAAGAAGCCTCAGGGTGACTGCCATATATATGAAAACCACAAAATTCGTCAGAACGAATGTCTTTGATAAGGATGGATTTTGGGAATATTAGGCCACCAGGAAGGGGACTCAACAGTATCATACATGATAAACATTTATGGACCATCAGACCTCGGAGCAAAGAAAACTCAATGGGACAACTTAAGACAACAACAGGAAGGGAAGACAGAGAAAAATAGTGTTTAATGGGGGATTTCAATACTGTATTAGATCGACAAGAAAGAAAAGGTACGACATAGCATCACAATGATACTGAAATACAGTTATTCAGAGAATTAATACAGGATATGGAACTGCTAGATCTGAGAATGGAGAGAACAAAATATAGTTGGTATCTGAAATCACTGGCAGCCATGAGCAGACTTGATCCATTTATGGTGAATGACAAATGGTTAGGATCAAATACACAGTGGATTCAGACTGGATTACACAAAGAAGATTTAGATCATTGTCCTGTAAAATTAAGCACAAGCTGTTAAAACTGGGGCCACAAACCACAGAGTCTAGGACTGTTGGCTAAATAATCCAGGATATAATGAGATGATTCTGAAAACATGGAGACATACACCAGTACATGTATATGCAAGGTATAGAATCAAAGAGAAAATCAAAAAATTGAAGAGTAAAATGAGGGCATGGAACAAGGTCGAAAAGGAGGACAATTCACTCCTTAAAGCAGAACATACTGGAAACATTAAAAGCTATGGAGTTGGCAGCTGAGCAGAACACCCCTAGAGTTGTATCTGATCAACTCCCAACTGAACTCAAAATTATATGAATTGAGAAAACAGGAAGAGAGTATTTGGTATCACAAATCAAGAGTGCACCGGATGCGTCAGGGTGATGCAAATAGATCATATTTCCATAACTAAGTGAAAAGAACCGAGACAAAAACATAGTACTAGGAGTTTGGAAAAATGGAATATGGATAAGAGAAGTCACTAAGGTGAAGGAATGCTTACAGAGACATTTTCAAGAAAGATTCATGGAACCACTCACCATATCCAGCCCTTTCTCAGAAGAGGAAATACTCAGTGCAATTAAGTCATGTGGAGGCAGAAAAAGCCCCGAACCTGATGGGTTAAATTCAAGTTTATCAAACCTCTCTGTGATGAAGGAAGTCATAATGGAGATGATGGCTGCATTCTATATGAACTGCAAGATTGTAAAAGTAGGAAATGGAGATCACGTTGTTCTCATACAAAGATAAACACCTCTCCAGGTTGCAGATTTCAGACCTAGCACACTGTTTGACAGCACCTACAAAATCATATTTAAGGCTCTAGTCAATCAATTGAGCAAAGTCAGAGAAGATTCAATATCCCCAAACCAAATGATATTCATAGGAAAAGGACAGATTCTAGATAGGGTACTAATAAGCAATGAAACAATTGATGACCTTCAGAAAAATGAAACTCAACATGATACTGAAAATAGACTTCGAGAGGCCTTCAATATGGTAAATTGGAATTACCTGGAAGATATCATGGACAAGATAGAATTGCCAGATTGCCGTAAGTGATGTATAAGAGAATGCCTCCAATCAGCCTCTACCTCGATCCTAATAAATGTCAGCCCAACAACTAAATTTTTTCCACGGAGAGGACTAAGACAAGGGGACCACCTCTCTCTTTTCCTAATCCTCCTGGTGGTAGAGGTCCTCTCGGCTATGATAAAGACTGCAGTGAATATGTACCTATATGACCCTGTGAAGATTGGAAGAAATAAAGTGCAACTGTCTCATTTACAGTTTACAGATGACACCATAGTGTTCTGCAAAGCAAGCTGGGAAAATATCAAAGCAATCAAGGTAATTTTATACAGCTTTGAGATATTATTAGGAATGTGAATCAACTATGGGAAAAGTCATCTTATGGGAAACAATATGCCTGAGAACAGCATCCAAGAGATGACATCATATCTGAACTGCAAGACAGGCAATATACCCATCACATGCTTGGGGTTACCTATTGGAGCAAACCCAAGAAGAACTGCAACCTAGCAACCTATGCTAGAAAAATTCAGAAAAAGATTGAGGTTGTGAGAAAATGGCAACCTTTCGTTCGGAGGCATAGCTATACTCATAAACTCAGCTCTGTCAGCCTTGCCATCATATTATCTCGCCTACTTCTTACCTCCTAGAACCATAATCCAAAAACTAGAAACATTCAGAGATCATTTTTCTGGGGAGGCACCCCTGAATAGATGAAAATCTACTGGATACCGTGGGAGAAAATTTGTCTCCCAAAAGAAAAGGGGGACTGGGAACTGGGAAACTAGATGCCTTCAATAAATCCCTGTTAGGTAAATGGAGTAGCAGAATCTTAGGAGGAAAATAGAAACTATGGAAGAAAATACTTAGATCAAAATATGGAAGGGGACAGATACTAGTTGTAGGGGGTACCAAGATGTAGGGGGAGACACACAAATATTGAAAATAGGAGATGGGGAGGAGCTACACAAGCATCTAAATCTTGGTATGACCTACAACAGACCCTAGAAGGGTAATGGTTTAGGGATAAGGTGCAACTAAGGGTAGGGAATGGAGAAAAGATACAAAGAAGGTTACCAACCAAAAAGAACCTACAACACAGAGGAGCAATAGGTGCTAAACAAGACATACCGTGCACATTATGCAAAGAAGGACAGGAAGATGAAGACCATATTTTTCACACATGTAGCAGAACGTTGTCATGAGAATTGCGAAAGTTTGAGAATGTTGGTGTGGGTTATTTACTAGACCTTGTGGACGAGATTAATACTAAAGTCTGAATCTTACCTAAAAAATATTAAAGGTGGAACCAAATTATATATAGGGGACTAAATCAGAAGTTTAAATTGGAGGGGGAAAATAAATTTTATGTGGGGCCCATATATTGTTTGAAAAAAGGATTACACATAAAATTACTTATATAATTTTTTGAAAAAAATTTAACCTGATTTTCTTACAAAATGTTTGGGGAACCATGCCCCTTGTCTCAATCTCTGTACACTGATCTTTATTTATATATATATATTGATCAATAATATTTTTATTAAACTCAATCAAAAGAAAACATATTTACACATCATCAGCTACCTAATCCAATTCATAACGGAGTACAAAACTGACTTCGCCTTTGAGGAAGTTATGAGCCATATCCAGGTAAGCCTCTGGATTCTCAAAACAACTTCGTCTGCATTAAGTAAAATTCATATCTGGTTGGTTATGCCAAGCTGCACAAACACCAGTCCACCGGGCATGTGAACATTGGATGTGAGTTCTCTTTAATATTGTTATCTATTTTTATTTGTGCAACAGACATTTTGCATCTCTTGTATTCGAGTTCTGAGTGCACCACGAGAAATGATATAACGCACGAATTTAACACAAGAATATCACAAGAATGATGGGCCCCACGTGTTAAACATCAATACATCAATCCCCATGAGTTTGAATTGGCATACAAAGGATCACAAGGAAAAGTGGGTGGGCAGCTATGTATCTGGAATAAAAATAAGTTCAGGTGTGAGAGTATGTGGGATGAGGACGGAGTACTTGGTCTAACTGGACAGTGGGAGGGAGAAGAAGGAAAACACCATATTGTTAATATTTATGGAGCAGCAGTGGATGAGAAACGAAAGGAACAATGGGAAGCCATTCAGAGATGAATAAGAGATTCAGAAAATGGAAAATGGTGTTTAATGGGGGACTTCAATGCAGTACTCGACAGAATGGAAAGAAAAGGAAGGACAAATGCAACGTACCATAGAGAGATGGAGGAATTCAGAGGTTTTTTTGGAAGGAAATAGCTTGATCAATATACCAATGACAAAAAGGAGGTATACATGTTATTCAAAACCACTCAGATCCATGAATCGATTGGATAGATTCTTGATGAATGATGCATGGATGGGGCAGAATAAAGACCGGATACAAACTGGATTAGATAGAGACTTTTCTAACCATTGTCCAGTCTTGATGCAAGACCGCATTTTAAACTGGGGGCTAAAACCCCAAAGGGTACTAGACAGCTGGTTAAGATGCGCAAGCTACAAGGAGATGGTTGAAAAGTCATGGAATGACCCAATTGAGGAGGGATGGGGTTCTTTTGTTCTGAAGGAGAAAATGAAAAAACTCAAGCAAGATATCAAAGAATAGAATATCAGTAGAGGAGGGAACAATAATAACAAACTGGAAGAGTTGAAGGCCAGGATGAAAGATTTGGAAGATAAAGCTGAACAGAGAAGTTTAACAAATGAAGAATCAGAATGTGCAGTTGAAACATGGGCTGAAATTCAGGATTTGGCAGGGCATATAGAGAGTGTAAACTATCAAAAATCTAGAATCCAATGGATGCAACAAGGAGATGCTAATACACGGTTCTATCATTCGTGGTTGAGAAGAAATAGGAAAAGAGATAACATCACAAGAGTATGGCATCAAGGGTGTTGGATAGAAGGGGTACAACAGATTAAAGACAGATTCAGAGAACACTTTGAAGCAAGATTTAAGGAAACTGATAGGAACAGACCAATTTTGGATAGTGTTGAAGTAAGGCAGATTAGTAGGGCAGCAGCAGAGAAGTTGGAGAAACCGTTTGAGGAAGTGGAGATTCTAGATGCAATAAAACAGTGTGGCAGGTCAAAGAGTTCG
Organism: Pinguicula moranensis; assembly: GCA_028565015.1. Taxonomy (NCBI): domain Eukaryota; kingdom Viridiplantae; phylum Streptophyta; class Magnoliopsida; order Lamiales; family Lentibulariaceae; genus Pinguicula; species Pinguicula moranensis. The sequence continues at coordinate 1,209 of JAOWBN010035416.1, read as the reverse complement.
GGCCCGGACGGCTTCAATTTCAGATTCATTAAAAGCTTTCTTCCTCTATTAAAACCAGAGATAACATAGTTTGTTTTGGAGTTCCAGGAGAACATCAAAATAGTAAGGGGGGAAATGCAGCACATATCACATTAATTGCTAAAAAGAAGTGCCCCCTAGTGGTGGAAGATTTTAGACCGATTTCTTTAATAGGGAGCTCCTACAAGATTATGGCAAAAGCACTGTCCAGAAGGATTAGCAAAGTGATGGAGGAGGTGATTTCGCAGAATCAGTCAACTTTTGTGGGAGGAAGACAGATATTGGATGGAGTGTTAGTAGCCAATGAATTGTTTGATGAGGTGAAAAAACAGAAAAGAAGTGTCCTACCTGAAATTGGATTTTGAGAAGGCGTACGATATGGTAAGATGGCAATTTTTAGATCACATGGCCCAAAAGATGGGATTCCCAGAAAAATGGAGAGGATGGATTAGAGAATGCCTAAAATCAGGAACTACATCAGTCCTTATAAATGGTAGTGCTACCGGGGAATTCAAAACACAAAGAGGTTTGAGGCAAGGTAACCCTCTTTCACCTTTTCTATTCCTGTTATTTGCCGAAGGATTGTCATCTATGATCCAAAAAGCGTGTGTGGAAGGACTTTTGGATCCAGTGACTATTGGAAAAGATAAGATTGAAGTGTCCCATTTACAGTTTGCGGATGATACAATAATGTTTGGGAAAAACTCATGGAAGAATGTTCGAAGTTTCAAGGCAATTCTGCGGAATTTTGAGATGGTGTCAGGATTAAAGGTAAATTTCAGCAAGTAAAATCTGATAGGTCTGAATGTGGAGCACACACAACTTGAACAAATGGCCAGATTTCTGAGATGTGAAGTTGGGAGTACACCATTCACTTATTTAGGATTGCCAGTGGGGGCTAATCAGAATAAGAAGCAGACATGGAAGCCAATCATTGAAAGATTTGAGAGAAGACTAGGGAAGTGGGAGAACAACAACTTATCCATAGGTGGGCGTATGATCCTTATAAATGCGGTTCTCTCTGCACTGCCAATATACTACTTGTCCTTCTATAGAGCCCCTAGATCCATCCTTGCCAAACTAACTTCTATCCAAAAAACATTCTTTTGGGGTGGGGGTCTCAATAAAAACAGAAAAATGGCATGGGTAAGCTGGAAACAAATATGTCAGACAAAACAAAAGGGGGGCCTT
>JAOWBN010035405.1:0-10142 GCA_028565015.1 Pinguicula moranensis | reverse complement strand
GTATAAGGTTTGCATCTCATCATTCATAGCTTGTCTCCATTCCTCATTTTCTCCATATTCAGCCACATTTCTTGGTGCCCGTACAGTATTACAAATGCCAAAAAAGATACAGTAGATTCTGTTATACTCCCTCAGGAAAGAGAGCCATGGGATATTAGGATCCTCTGGAGACATGCTTGGGTTCATACCATCGTGCTGGGATTCCCCTATTTCTCCTCGGCGTTAGAGTGTTTGTGTTAAATTCCTCTATTTCCTGCAGAGGCAAAGATAAATGTATGTCATCATTATAAAGACTAATGGCAGGGACATTTACCTCAGGACTTCGTTGCGGTGGAGACATTAGCTTAGTGATAGATGTGGGTTCTATGTCCGTAGGAGGCAGCTCAATGGTTGTTGTAGCATGTTCTTGTAGTACAACAGACACTGGTATTTCCGAATTGAGTAACCAACCGAGTGGATCACTAATAGTTCCCCCTGACCGTGAGGCTGGATGGATAGTAAAATTCATCCTTGAGAAAATTATAGTCCACAGTTGTATATATTTTCCCGGATGGAGTATGATAGCATAGATACCCTTTTTGATTAACCCCGTACCCCACAAAAATACATTTAAGCGCACAGGGATCAACTTTGTTGTAATCTTGTTTTGGGATATGGACAAACACAAAACACCCAAAGACGAGAGGTGATAGGGTATGGGAAGTAACCTCAGGAACGTGCTTTGATAGTGTATATAAGGGCGTAGCAAATTTAAGGATACGAGTTGGTAGACGGTTAAGAAAATAGGTGGCTATGGCAACCACTTCAAGCCATGGAGATGTTGGGACTTTAGAGGCAATCATTAGAGCGAGGGTGACTTCTAGAAGAATGCAATTTTTTTCTCTATGCTACTCTGTTTTGTTGGGGACTGTGAGGATAAGTAGCCTGATGGATTAGCCAATTTTCCCAAAAATATTTAGTTATTGTCATTGAAAAAATCCCCCCCATTTCTATATCTAAGGATCTGGATTTTTCATTGGAACTGGGTAAAGATTATATGATAGAAATTAGGAAAGGTCTTGGGGTCTTCAAATTTATTATTCAGGAAATATTCCCATGTTATGAGAGAAACGTCATCAATAAATAGGAGGAAACATACTATGACTAGAGTTTGGAGCAGGACCCACACATCAAAATGGATCATATGAAAAGCATGAGTAGTGCGTGTATCAGATGAAGAAAACGAGTGACGATGACTCTTCGCCAAAATACAAGTTTCACAATTATATGCATTTTTGTTTTGACATAAATTAGGAGATAACACTCAAAGATACCCTAGGGAACGATGAACCAGTCGCTAATGCCATAGTTCAAGTTGTTGGTCCGTCGTCCTACAAGCAAGCCCTACAGTCCCGTGTTGAGCTACCTGATTCACATAGTACAACCTGCCTTTTTCAGTACCATACCCAATGATCACCCCGTACGAAGGTCCTGTAAAAGACAAAAATAATGATACATCAGTGCTACACAATTTAATTGTTTTGATGCATAACTAATAGACAGTAATTTGCAGGATATAAATGGCACATGGAGACAGTTAGACAGTTTTAGTTTTGGGGAAAGCTCAATGAAGCTAGCCCCTTTGACAGTCGAGAGACCCCTGTTTGTTGTTTGTATATGAGTTCTTTTTGGTTGTCCTATTGTGACTAAATCAATGTTATCATAAGCCATCCTATGGGTTGCACCAAAGTCAAATAACCACTGCGAATTTTTTTCTTCCAGGACCATTCAAGTTGAGCAAACCATTGCTGTGGTCTGAATGGGGGGCTCAATTGGGTCATGCTCCTCTAGATCAAAACACCCCGACCTGAAAAAATGTGTATTGTTAATTCTGTGACAATCCTTTTGATTTTCAGACTTTTGTGGATGCTGTGGCAATTGTTTTAGTAGTTCTTGGAGGAGTCTACAGTACTCTAGTACTGCAGGGGCGTGATTACAATTTTAGGAAAACCTGCAGATGATTCTATCGCTGCAAAAATCTATTGGGTCGCTGTTCAGAAACTCCAGTTCTACAGGGACGAGTTTGCAATACTTCATTTTCTCTACGATGGCAATACCATAATTCTGAGACATACGGGGGTAATACAATTTTTTACATGACATAAAAAGGGGAAAATTTGATAATTTTGTTAAAACATTACCGGGACTCTCTATTTTCGGTGACATTTAATTCTTGAGGATTTGAAAATCCACCCTCCATCCCCATCATAAAACTGCCGAATCTGCCCAAATTTTCATTTGCAGGCCTGTTGCCATTGCTGGCCACCACTTTGGTTTGGCCCACCAATTCAGATATCTGACATGTTTGAAGTATTTTTCAATTGAGTATCCCAATTTGTTGCAGTCAGTACACCAAAGTTTTGCCTTGTCACTGTTGCTCATCCGGGATGATGATCGAGACCTAGATCTGGGCTTATTTTACCAGATCCGGTTGGATAAACCGCTGCCAATGCTTGGTACCGAACTGGTGACACTCTGCGTTGCTGAATTTAGGATTTGGGTAGCTTCTCGCCGAAGTGTTCCATATGTTGTTTCAATGATGGGTAAGAGATCTAATTTGAGCAATTCACGCTTTATGCTATCATAGTTTAGATTTACGACGGATAATAATTGGTAAAGCCCAATTTTTGGTCTAATTTTTTGGTAGGTGGTGATGTCCTGGGAACAAATCATAGGGTTTGGTCCCCATCAGTCAGCCTCCCGCCAGAGATGTTGCAGTGTGTTGTAGACCTCTTCAACTGGTCCGTCTTCTTGCCAATGCCGATTGGTTGGACCATGAGGTCATAGATTTGAAATGCATCTGAACTACTATTGTATGTGATCTCTAGGCCATTCCAGAGATCCTTGGCGGTTGGATACTCACCGAATCAGTTTACCAGGCTTCGATCGATATTGTCCAAGATCCATGAGCATACACATAGATCGGCTTGTTCACAGCAGGTATAGTCTTTCTTTGTTGATTCTGGAGCTAGTGGGTTGCCCGTCAAGTGATGCAGGTGGCCACAACCTCCAATGGCCGCCTTCATTAGGCGGGAACAAAGTGGGTAATTGTCGTTTTTCAGTTTCATACTAAGATGAATTGGCTGATTATTGGTAAAATTTGAAGGTGTTTGGTAACGCATGATAAACATTGGATAACTTTGGCACACCATCAATTTATGTGTTAATTTGTTGGACAAACAGATGATAACATTTTTCGGCCAAATTTGGGATAATAACTTATTCGATTTTTTTTGGAGTTATCAGTATGTTATTTCAGTGCATGAGATGCCTCAATCTGGTAAAGTATTACGCGAAGTTGTGCATCAAACCACTCTCAACCATATTACATCAGTTTTCAAATAAAAATTTAGAAAGAAAATTATGTTTCTGATTCGCATAATGATGATGCACATATCCAGTATGAGATGCCAAAGCTAGGGCTCAAAATGTGACTAATGGTAACCAAGTCCATAGTTTATCTAGTGCATCAACTTCCTGGACATTCACCCTAGACCAATTATTCATGCTTATATACATTTTTAGATCCTTCCATCAAATAGTAGAAGTTTGATTGGTGGGAATGGAACAATCAAGTCTATTTATTGTTTCACCATATCTATGTTTTAATAAAGAAATCCATGTCTTTGTGACATCTATTTCATCAATTAGCATCAGTCATTTTTCATTTCCCAAGCAGGGAGATGTTGATTCAGTTAATTGCTTCACTTCGAGTCTACCAGCTTCTTGACTTTGACAAACTACATCCCAAGATACCCAGGCTATGAGCCTTTCGATCACTCTCACCATATGAACTCCCTTAGCAACTTTACTAGTCTTTTAATAACAATAGTTGGATCTTTGTATATAGCTAAGAAGTATGTAGGGAGATGAGAACAAGCTGCTTTGAGTAGGATTAATCTCTCTCCAATGGATAGACTCTTATTTTCCTAGTTCAACAGTCAATGTTGGACTGATTCATTGATTGGTTGCCACAAGGCTTTCTTCGTAGGACTATACCCAATGGGAAGTCCTAAGTAAAAGGTAGAATGCTAGTAGTACAATGAAGAAGCTCAACTGACATGCTCATGAAATGTGGAGTCAGATTAACTTCATAAACCTTAGTTTTCTAGTAGTTCACTTACAAACCACTCACTATTTTGAAGGGTCTTAAAATATCCTTAGTAGCACTAATAATTTGCATTTCCCTTCACCTATAAGCAAGGTTCCAACCTAATAAGGAAGATATTGATTCAAAGTTATAGCCTCCTCCATCAGAATGTTAAAACCCTCAGCAACAATGAGGAATAAGAAAGGGGATAAGGGATACCCATGTCTCAATCCTTTATGGATTTGGAAGTCTCTAATAGGACTTTCAATCACAAGTAAGGAAGCTGAGGCTGTTGAGATGCACTTCTCTATCCATTTAATCATTTGTATGGGGAATTCATTCCTTTCATCATGTCTAATAAATAAATTCACTCTCTTGTGTCAAACGCTTCAGTGAAATCAATTTTTAATAAGAGACATGGCTAATCTAGGCTGTTGATGTAGCATCTCCTAGATGAAGATTCCCATATGTGGATAAATATTTCTAGATATGAACCGAGATAAAACAATGAGATATTTAATCTCCGTTAACCATTGAAACTCCTGTCAAATCACAAGGATGATAATATATAAGTGATACAGGAGCATCCAAGAAAATAGAGCTAACCGACACAGGAACATGGCTAAGATAGTAAAGAAGTGAATGCACTAAGAAAATCCCAATTTACATGAGTAATTGGGCAAATGACTTGAGAGGAATGGCTACGGATCAAGACTGGCACACTACCGCAGTCAATGGAGGACCATTTTTGTTGTCCATGCCAAATTTCTATTTTGTCATGCAATTTTATTTTGGTTGAGTCAAACCAACGTGTAAAATCTTTGTAAGTACGTGGGTGCCAAATTTTGACCCAAACGACTCGAATACATGGATCATGGTGCGGATCAACCATCGCTTAATTGATGATAGGGGATAGTTTGTGGTAGATGTTAGTGTGTTTCGACCGAAGTCCCGATCCTGGACATGTCATGGCAAACACGCGATCCTACACTTCATGACACGGAAGGGTACCATTAGTCACATTTTGGATCTAGACAATTCCATCCCCTAAAGAGATGGCACGAGCCACTCTTTTTGAACCATGAAAAACGTCCAATGACTGTTTGGCTGCGTCTGATAATTGGGGATCAAGCATTGAGGGCCTTAGGCTATTAATGCCTCGACCATCCCTCGGTCTTCTAACTCACCCTGTAAGAATACTTCAATAATATCCATAGCTTTCAGCTTTTTGGGTTCATTCCTGAGCTTTTCTGCGAGACAACCTGCCGGGTGTCATTCTAGGATCTATGAGCGTGATTGACTGTATTGCCCCTAGTATTATCGCAATACTAGCCTCGACATCAGTTGGTATCAAAGCCTTGAAAACTCATCTTCTTGTAAAATGACCAAATGGCAAGGATTTATGGAAGAGGGTTCCGGAGCTTCGATGATGAATACAATTCCCACAACCAGGAGGATCGGAGAGATGATTTAATCGAGGAGATACAACAAAATATTCCCAATCTCACTTGATGTTTGGAGTCCACAACTTGGGGTCACCAACAAGCCCCTTGTTATGATGAAGAAGATTGCTTTTCTGACCATTATGAGCCCAATCCGGAATGCTATGGACGTGATGAATGAATGGAGAACACCTCGACCTTGGCTTCAAGGTGGATTTTACTTGGGTTTCCTACAACCCAAGGGCTTTATTGATTGGATCAACAAAGTAAAGCACATCTTCAAATACAAAGAGGTGCCTGACAATGTGAAGGCGAAACGTGTTTCCATCAAGCTCAAAGGATGAGCCTCAACTTGGTGTAAACAAACCAAAAGAGCCTGTGAGTGCCAAGGGCAGTCAAAAATTACATCGTGGGAGACGATGGAGAGGAAAATATAGAGATATTTTATCCATTCGTGTATGCTTAGTCTCTCTACCAACCCCTTCATACATTGAGGCAAGGGACTCAAAATGTAAAGAATACACGGAGGAATTTCTATCAACTCGTAGAATGAATTGATTTTGCCGAGTCGGAGGAGCAATTGGTAGGCCACTACATTAGTGGCTTACGGACTATCATCCAAAATGTATTGGTGCTCCAATCACTGTGGAGCATTTCAGAGGCCTATCAACAAGCATTTGTTATTGAGAGGCAACAAAAGAAGCCATGGACAAAGTCTAAAGTCGTTCGGCTGACAAGGCCACCTTGGCAAAGGATGTGCAAAAGAGTATGCGATAGGACGAGCATAAGACTCACTCAAAACAATGCCAACACTATTGCCATTAAGTGTTTCCATTGTGGAGAGCCCGACCACAAGGACAACACGTGCAAATTGCCTCAAAAGCTTTGAGGCAACCACTTGATGATTGAGGATCATCCGAGTGACCATAGTCGAGACAATTCGATGTTTGAAGGAAAGGACGACATCTTGCAAGGTCATGATCATGAAAAGTTGGTATTGATGAAGAGCCTCTTGAGTCCCAATGATGCAACAAATGAAGATTTGTTATGGATCAACATTTTTAGCACCACTTGCACCATTGCTAGCAAGGTATAAAAGATGATCATAGATAGTGAGAGTTTCGAAAATGTGGTGGTCGAGGAAGCTATCCTTAAGCTAGGTATCAAGACCGAGCATTATCCGACACCTTACACATTGTCTTGGCTTAACAAGGGCATTGAAGTCACGGTCAACAAGCATTGCTTTGTCTCCTTCTCAATCGGCAAAAGGTACTATGAAACATTATGGTGTGATGTGGTGGCTATGGATGTTTGCCACCTACTTTTGTATAGACCTTGGCAACACAACCAAAGAGTGATCCATGATGGCCACAAGAACACTTATTCCCTAAGCCTAAAATGGGTGAAAGTTGTCTTAGCCCAAAAAAGAGACGAGCCAACACCACCAACAATCAAGAAGTGCATTGACCTATTGTCCATGAGCAAATTCCTTGAAGAAGTCAAGGAGGTGAAGGTAGTGTTTGTCCTATTTGCTATGTGTGATCAGCAGACCGAGGACAGCGCTATTCTTCCTCTTGAAGTGCAAGAGTTATTGCATGAGTTTAGGGACTTGTTGCCCCAAGAACTACCCACGAGATTGCCTGTACTACGAGACATCCAACACCAAATTGATATAGTTTCGGGACCAAGTCTCCCCAATCGGCCCTGCCTACTGAATGAGTCCCAATGAGGTTGAAGAATTGAGAAGACAAGTAGAGGAGCTATTTACACAAGGCTACATCCGCGAGAGCATGAGTCCTTGTGCGGTGCTAGACTTATAAGTGACAAAGAAGGACAACATTTGGCGCATGTGTGTTGATAGTTGAGCCATCAATTGCATCAGAGTCAAGTTTAGGTTCCCCATACCTCATCTTGTTGATATGTTGGATAAACTAGTTGGATCCAATGTCTTCTCCAAGATCGATCTAAAGAGTGGCTACTATCAAATTCGAATCAAGCCTGGAGATGAATGGAAGATGGCCTTCAAAACTACTCATGGATTGTTTGAGTGATTAGTCATTCCATTCGAGCTTTCTAACGCCCCAAGCACGTTCATGGGTTTATGCATCAAGTGCTTAGGCCATTCATGAAAAAAATTGTGGTGGTGTACTTTGACAACATCCTAATCCGAAGCCCCAATATGGAGATGTACCAAGAGCACTTTGAGGTAGTTTTTGAAGCATTGTGAGACGAGGCCTTGTTCATGAACAAAACGAAGTGTGCCTTTGACACCACCTCAGCATCATTCCTAGGATTTGTGTGTCAACCGAATGGGTGCACGCTGACCCATCAAAGGTTGAATCCGTCGTGAGTTGGCCTAGACCAACTTCCATGCATGATGTGCGGAGCCTCCACGGTCTAGCCTCATTCCATCACAACTTTATCAAATATTTTAGCTTGGTGACAGCTCCAATCACGAATGCATCAAAGGTCGTGACTTTGTATGGACAGAGAAGTCCAAGGAAAGCTTCAATCTCATGAAGCACAAAATGACCAAGGCACCTATCTTGGCATTACCAGATTTTTACAAAGTCTATGAAGTAAATTGCAACGCATCCGGCTTGGGGTAGGTGGTGTGCTCAATCAAGATGGGAGGCTTATTGCCTTCTTCAGTGAGAATCTAACGGATGCCAAGAAGAACTATTCAGCGTATGACTTGGAGTTCTATGCCAATGTACAATCGTTGAACATTGGAGGCACTACTTGATCGAAAAGGAGTTTTTGCTCTTCACGGATCATGAGTACAAAATTGGTTGAAGAGTTGTGCTATTCATGGATCATGAATACAAACTTTGATTGGGGGTACTACAATTGTTGAAGCATTGGTGTAAGATGGCTACATATTTCGGGCCTCAACTATGAATGCCAGGTTGCTCATGACGATAAAAGATAGTGGACAACCTGCACAATGATGGCCACTTTGGCCGAGATAAGACCATGACCTTAGTATTCTCCAAGTACTATTGGCCAAAGATGGTTAGTGATATTGTAAAGAAGGTAAAAGAAGTGTGAAATTTGCCAAAGAGCCAAAGGCAACCTCACCAACGTCTTTACATGCCATTGCCTACACCCAAGACACCATGACATGATGTGATGATGGATTTTGTCTTAGGCCTTCTACGTACGCAAAAGAGTATGGATTCTATCCTTGTAGTGGTTAACCGATTCTCCAAGATGGCACTGTTGTATGCATTACTCACCTACACTTCACTGATATTACATGACTCCATAGAGTTTCTAGGTCCATCACTTTAGGCCGTGATACAAAGTTTGTGAGCCTATCTTGGAGGATCTTATGGGAGAAAATTGTTACCAAGATAAAATTAAGTTGTGCCTATCACCCTCAAATCGATGGCCAAATGGAATTAGTCAATCACAATTTAGGGAATTTGTTGAGATGCCTAGTTGGATCCAAGCCAAAGCAATGGGACATGGCCTAGGCTCAAACTGAATTCGCCTACAACTGTTTGAAGAATAGGACTACTGGCCTTAACCCTTTTGAGGTGGTGTGTGGTAGCAACCCCTTCAGAGTGTTGGACTTGGGCCCCACTCCACAAATTGGTCGATATAGTCCCAAAGTCGAAGAAATTGCCGAGCATCTTAGGGTAATACATGATCACGTCCAAGAGAACATCACCAAGAGCAATGAAAAGTACAAAGATCGTGCCAATGCTCAAAGAAGAAGGGTGGTGTTCAATATTGGCGACCAAGTTTGGGTTGTACTCACTCGACACCGAGTCCCAACTCCCAAGTTGAGAGTACAACAAACTTGAATAACGGAAGACAGGGCTGTATGAAGTCATCAATAGGATCAATGAAAAAGCCTATTGCCTAAAACACCCGAGCTATTTAAATACTTTGGACATATTCAATGTCAAACACTTGAGTGCATAGTGTGAGAACTCGGGGATGAGTTCTTTTCAACCTGGGGATGCTAATGCGGATGGATCCAAGACAACCAAACTAGCCAACACAGGAACATGGCTAAGGAAGTAAGGAAGTGAATATTCTAAGAAAAAACCAATTAGCATGAGCAATTAGGCAAATGGCTCGAGAGGAACGACTGTGGCTCAAGACTAGCGCACTATTGTGGCCGATGGAGCAACATTTGTGTTGTTCATGCCAAATTTCTATTTTTTCATGCCATTTGGTTTTGGTTGAGTCCAACCAACGTTTAAGATCCTCTTGAGTACGTGGGTACAAAATTTGAGCCCAAACGACACAAATACATAAGCCATGGTGCAGACCAACTGTAGCTTCATTGATTATCGAGGCTAGTTTGTGGTAGATGTTAGTGTCTCTATTGAAGTCCCGATCCATCAACATGTCATGGGTAGACACGTGATCCTACACTTTAAGACACATCAGGGTACCATTAGTACCATTTTGGACCGAGACAATTCCATCCCCTAATAAGATGGCACGAGCCACTATTTTCGGATCATGAAAAACGTCCAAGGATTCTTTGGTTGCATCCGATATTGGGGGTCGAGTGTTGAGGTCCTTATACTATAAATGCCTTGACCATACCT
>JAOWBN010035394.1:0-10142 GCA_028565015.1 Pinguicula moranensis | reverse complement strand
GGATTACAATGAGGCAGTGGAGGGCTCACTGATGCTTGCACCGCTAGTTGGTCCAGCCAATCATCCAAGATAGCCAGATTGTTGGCTCTCACTGGATCATTATCTTGCCTAGTTTGGCTTCTTGTTTTAGGCCTTTAGCTACGTAGTTTTTGTACCCCCTTTCGAAGTGGGACTTTTAGGCAGAGGGTCCACACAGGAGAGAGGGGGGAAATCCTCAAGTTTTGGTGCCTTAATGTTCCCTTCAGGCAGAGACAATCCATCCTGCTTGAGGCTAACTTCTTGTTGACTACCTGCTGTTACAATGTTAGTATCTCCTTTCTGAGCTAAAATGTTATCTGGTGGGCTGTCCTGTTCCTCAACACCTTCCAGTTCCTTCCTGGATTCACATGCACTAGGTTCATTCTCTTGGACCACCGTGTTCACCACAGACTCAGATGCAACAATTGTTCTCTCTTTCTCACGATTGGCTTCAGGTTGCTTACGAGGGGCACAGTCCTGTTGAGTGAGAGCCTTAAGTTCCCCACTACTAGAGATTTGCTGTGGAACTATAACCGGTAAAGAGTGCAATTTTCCTTGCAAAGTTTACCCTCTATCATTGGTCACCTCATATGCATCCCTTTTAGGAGTCTTCTTACTGGTTGTGTTCAACTCTGAAAGGGACAAAGGCCACCAACTAAGACGCCCTGGTATCCACGTGGGAGATGCTTGTGGTTGATCCTTTCTCAGCTGTACATCAGGTGATGACTACTCAGGGTTAGAGGGTAAAATTTCATCTAAAGGCTTATCTTTTAGTCCATCTAGTGTATCATCAGTCAATCCCAAGGAGGCTACTGAATCATCATCATCAGGCCATTTTTGAGGTAATGTCCAAGCCTCTTTAATATACAGTTGATTGACCATTCCATCAATCACAACCCCAAGGTCATGCTCCATTCTTGTCCTTGATAGAATTTGAAGTAGAAGATATGTCACTTTGAGATCTTGTTTGAGCAGCGTAGTGTCTGAGATCCTTATCAGCTTCCCCAACCTATTGCCTATCGTAGTTAAGTTAGATACAGACCAAGCCGTCAAGGGCAAGCCATACACTTCAGCCAAACATCAACGATTGGATTTTGGGATACCAGTAGTCCACGGTTTTATGCCATAGACCCAATTAGATAGCCACAATTTGTCATTTAACAATAAATTACCAAGATCCAGTGGTTTGCTCTCCCATAAAAGAATCAATCCATCTCCAAGCGGACTAGCCATCATGTTCATATAACTAGCTGCTTTCAAGGCCATCTAAAACTCTCCAAGTCCCTCGGTGTTAATGAGCCTCCCACATAGCTGCTTGCTAGCCATTCATATTTGCAACTATTCAACGCTAGGAAATTCTGTATCGAGGAAGATTTAGGCTTGTCATTAGCCACATCTCCAGTCTTACCGTGTAAACGTTTACTCACGCATAAGCCTTTAGGACGAGTCTGAGGCAGAGTCTCCACTTTGTGAACATTCTGTAGAACCTGCAGCTTCCTTGGCTCCTTGATGCTCTTTTGAATCTTATGCTTGGGGTAGTGAGCACGGTTCGCTTGGAGTTTGTATGAACCGAACCATGTGTTATTAAGCTTGAGTAGAAGTAAATCAACATCATCTACCTCAGTATATTCCACGAAACCAAACGGTAATCCCCTGTTATTCAGCTTGCGAACCACTGATATTTCCTTAATCGATCCTTGTCTCTTCAGCGCACAGTGAAGGCTATCTGCATCACATCCCTTGGGGAAGTTTGTGATGTAGAAGCTGATTGAAATGCCCTTACTCTATAATATGCGTGGTCCAAGCCTCTCATGGACTGACACTGATCAGAGCAGGCAGCTGTTCTTGAGGTGAAGAAATAGGAAAAGAATTGTACACTGGCGCTTTCCAGGCCTTAATAGTTGCTCTCTTGAGGAGCTTTGCCTGTCTTGACGGAATACACCATTCTTCCATAATGCTAGTGAAAGAGGTGAATAAGAGTTGAAGTTGGTTCTCGGGGGCGTGAGGCAACCCAAGGTGGGGGAAGAGGTGCGCGAGGAATAGGACCTACTCGCTAGCGCTCTTTTTGGCTGGTTTCATCGTGATGTCGGAGAGAAGAAGTTACTGTTCATGCAAATCGGTGAGCGGGATCACTAATCATCGAGCGTGATAACACATCTTTGACAAAAAGATATTGCTTTACTAGAAGCTTGGATTAGTCACCTTGCGGTTCAACAAAAAGACTCTTCTAGCCCAAACTTATCTGAGGATCAGTTAGATGTTGAAGCTGATCACACAATAGAGATTAGCAAACAGCTGGGGTTATCATATCCGGATCCTCAGCAAAGACTGAAAAAGATCAACTCCCAAATAATGAAGTGTGCAAGACATGAGGCTCTGTTGATGCAACGGGATTCAGATGTTCATAGTTCTCTATGAAGGTTATCACATACAATGTCAGAGGCCTTTGTGGCCAGGGGAGGCATAGAAGAGTTAAAAATCTTATTCTAATAGAACTTCCTGACTTTGTGAGCCTCCAATAGACTAAACTGGAACTTGTTGACAAAAAATTATGTCAATTCCTGTGGTATGATGATGACTTCGATTGGATCTAAAAAGGATCATTAGGGCAATCTAGTTGTCTACTCTGCATCTGGAATAAATCTATTTTTAATAGGCTCAGCATTACTTCTGGAGATGGTTTCCTAGTAGCATTAGGCAACTGGTATTCAGATAAAACTACCTCTCATATGCTGAACATTTATGGTCCTAGTGATTTAGGAGCAAGGGATATCCAATGGAAGCAACTCTTGGATTTACATCAAGGGAATGAGATGGATAAATGGTGCTTTATGGTGGATTTTAGCGCAGTTTTAGATGCTTCAGAAAGAAAAGAAAAAAAAGGCACTTCCCAGTGCTCCTTGGAACATGAGATCAATGCGTTTAGATCCTTTGTCAATGGAATGTATCTTCAAGATCTGAAAATAGCTAGAAGAAAATTGACTTGGTACCTGAATTCTCTTAAAGCTATGAGTCTACTTGATAGATTTCTTCTGAATGATGCTTGGCTTGGAAATGATATATCCTGGTCTCAAATTGATCTAGATAGGGATGATTCTGAGCATTGCCATGTATCCCTCTACTGCAACTTTAAAGATTGGGGTCCTAAACCTTTTAGATTGCTAGACTGCTGGCTGGAAAATGCAGAATTCACTGCAGTGGTGGAAAACCTCAGTTCTATAATAAATCCAAAGGGGTTTGCAAGACACAGGTTAAAGATCAAAATAAAAGAGTTGAGGGTAGGAATTAAAGAGTGGAACAATCTGCAGCCTTGGAGCTCCTTAGCTCTAAGAAAACAACTGTTGGACCAAATGGCTGATATGGAAATTCTGGCTGAAAATAACTCTTAGCTTACTGCATCTGATATACATCTTCTTATGAAGAAACAGCAAGAGCTTCAAGCACTGACAAGAAGCATTGATAGCCTACACTTTCAGACAGCTAGAGTCAACTCGCTAAAGCAAGGAGATGCCAATTTAGCCTGCTTTCACAGATGGATCCAAAAAAACAGGAGAAGAAACTCTATCTTAGGCGTGTGGGAGGGGAACACATGTCTATAGGATCCGGTTGATGTCAAGAGATGTTTCAGACAACATTTTTCATAAAGTTTCTCTGAAGAGCAGTGGAGTCTACCTAATATTCACAACATCAGATTTCATCAATTCTCACAACTGTCTGAAGAACAGTTTGTGAGACCCTTTTCAGAAGCTGAAATTTTGTTTGCTATTCAAAAATGTGTAAGTGAAAAGAGTCCAGGGTCGGATGGTCTAAACTTTAAATTCATCAAACAATTTCTTCACCTTTTCAAGTCTGACATTCTGCAACTGTTTGTTGAATTTTACAGGAACTGCAAGCTAGACAAAGGAAGTAATGCGGCAAATATTTTTCTGCTAGCCAAAACAGTCACTCCTCTGTATGTCCAAGATTTCAGACCTATCACTTTAGTTGGAGCTATTCCAAAGATCATCTCAAAGGTCTTAGAGATGAGGCTGAGTCCGGTTATGAAGGAGATCATAGCCCCTAATCAGATGGCATTTATTAAAGGCAGAAAGCTGTTGGATGGTGTCCTCATAGCCAATGAGGCAGTGGATGAACTGAAGAAAATTAAAAAAACAGGCCATCATCTTCAAGGTACACTTGAAAAGGCCTTTGACTCTGTAAATTGGAACTATTTGCAGGACATTATGGCTCAAATGGGGTTTCTTTAAAGCTGGATTTGGTGGACAAGAGAAGTACTAGAGTGTGCCTCCTCCTCCATCCTCATAAATGGCAACCCCACCAAAGAATTTTTCCCTCCGAGAGGACTCCGCCAAGGATACCCTATCTCTCCTTTGTTCAATCTAGTGGCTGCTGAGAGCCTTTCAGTGCTGATCAAGGCTATGAATCTAAATCTGTTCATAAGGGTCCTCCGAGAGGACTCCGCCAAGGCTATGAATCTAAATCTGTTCATAAGGGTACAAATTGGCAGGGATAAAGTCTAGCTTTTTCACTTACAGTTTGCTGATGACACTTTGGTGTTTGGACAAGCTAGCTGGGTCAATATCAAAACTCTGAAATCTATCCTACTGAATTTTGAAATAACTTCAGGTCTGTGCATCAATTACTCAAAGAGCAGTCTGCTTGGGATTAATATGCAGCAACCTCTCTTAGATGAGATGACAGCATATCTGGGATGTACAACTGACTCCTTTCCATCTAGGTATCTCGGCCTTCCCATTGGTGCAAATCCTGCTAGATTATCTACTTGGCAGCCATTGTTAAATAAATTTCGTAAAGTACTAAATTCTTGGGACCGCAGATACCTATCTTAAGGATGAAAATTAATCCTTATGAACTCAGTCCTCAATGCCCTGCCTTCTCATTTCTTCTCCTTCTTTAAAGCTCCAGATTCTGTCATTTACAGGCTAAACGAAATTCAGAGGTCTTTTTTTTGGAATAACAGAAATGATCCCGAAAAGTTCTGCTGGATATCCTGGAAGAAAATGACTACCCCAGTAGCCAAAGGAGGCCTGGGGGTCAGAAGTTTGAAAACTTTCAATGAAGCTTTGTTGGGCAAATGGGGGGAACGCATGCTCTCAGGTGGTTCTTATCTAGCTCTGCAGATTCTTCGCTCCAAATATGGTACTAAGGGCTGCCTATCATTGGGAAGGTGGAGAGAAGTATATACTCCTGAGGCATCTTCTAGTCAGCATGGCAGAAGAAGGGGCAGAGCTTATGCTTCTTCATGGTGTAACAACATACAACAAAGTTTTAGTTCCAACTGGTTTAGTCATTCAGTCAGCCTGAAAGTTGAGTCAGGTTCATCCATCAGATTCTGGAAGGACTCTTGGCTCCTTAATAATTCCCTAGCAGAGTAATTTTTAAGACTTTTTAGAACCACTCTACATCAAAATGCTTTACTATCAGAAATGGGATTGTGGGACTCAACTTCTTAGCAATGGTCATGGACTTGGAGAAGGCCTCCTAGAATCTTTGGAATACAAGACCTCTCTAATCTAGCACTGCTGTTGCAGGATGTCCATTTCTCTAATACCTGTATGGATAAATGCTCCTTTAACACCGGATTTGATGGAAAGTACACGGTCAAAAATGCTTATGATAGGATCCTTGCAATTTCTAATTCACCCTATTCTCCCCAGGAGGTTATTGTTCTTAGTTCTCTTTGGCTGGCTATGGTTCCTAAGAAAGTTCTCATCTTTGTCTGGAAACTACTTCAAGACTCTCTGCCTACCAAAGGAGCCCTTCAGCTGCGGCATATCATCCTTGCAGATCAGGATATCAACTGCTCCATTTGTGCTTCAGGTTATGATTCTGTGGAACATATCTCTGATGGTGGAACAACTTCTGACCATTAAGCCAGGGCTACCAGATTGTAGAGCTGCACCATTTCTTTCACAATGTCTTTCAGTTTTACTGCCACCAGAGAAAATATTTCTACACTCATTCCTTGCTGCAACTCATGCTTTTACTTTTCAGCAGGAAGCTCCCAAGAAGATCTCTGTCCTTGCAATATGAGCTGATAAGGAGTTACACTAGAAAAGAGTAAGAGGTATAAGTCTCTGATGGATTAGGCGAGCATAAGTTGGTGATTTGTTTTAGTGAGGTTAATCATTCTGCTGAAGCAAGAAAAAAAAGGGGGGGCAAGGAGGTAGATGAGTTTCTGTGTACCGTTACTATAGAAGATTTCTACTGCCACTAGAGGAAAGATTTCTACTGCCACTAGAGGAAAGATTTCTACATTCATTTTCCACCTTGTTGTTACCTGATGCTTTTGATTTTTGCCTAAAAAATTTAACTTCACAGCAGGAAGCTTCCAAGAGGATCTCTGTCCTATTTTGTGGCAAATAGTTCGTTCAGCTGACTTCCTTCTAATTGTTCTTGTTCATTCTCACTGTTCTATCAACTCTTTGGTATAGGCAACATGAGATGATATGTAGATACACTAGGAAAGAGCAAGAGGCTTAAGAATTCTGGGAGCACTTGAAGGTGATCTGTTTTGGTGAGGACAATCACTCCACTGCAGTAAATAAAAAAAGGGTCTAAGGTGACAGAATGTTTGGCTAGAGGTATAAGTATCCCACCCCATCACAATGTATTCTGAACAGATTTGTTATCCTTTTTATTTTGTCACGGTACAGGGTAGGTGGGTGGCAGCATCAACTTTCCTTCATCCCAGGTAGAAATATAATTTATGAACTTGTTTTCTGCCATGGAGAATTACACATCAGAGTATCTTTTCAGCACATTGAGGTTTCAAGTCTCATTGGTGATGCTAATTTCCTCCATGCGACCTCATAATGAAGGCAAGTGAACAGAGGAGGTTGCAGTAATCAAACGACTATGATGTTATGAGGTAAATAGGCCGAGTTGTGTCAACTACTTCAATAAAGACTCCTGCAGTCATACTTGTCTGGCGGCCTAATACTCGAATATCAGAAGATCATTGTTGCAGTAGCCATTAAGTCTTTGTTTACTAGACTACAACAACACTCTCAGGACTTTGATACTATAACGTAAGCAGACATAGCTGGATTTTCTGGCACGGTAATGCTCCTTTTAGCCAGTTACATGGCAACCGGCATAGTTGAAAGTTGATTTGACCAATGTGTGCGTCACCCTTGAAGATCCATCTTATATGTTTGGTCTATTCATTGTTTTTCTTATTACTTTATTATCTCTGGTAAGAAAGTTATATATACTTATTTTTATTAATGAAAAGCAAGCTTTTACCTACTACTTATTGGCTAGAAACATGATTGATGGGACCACGACGAATAAATTTCAAGCGATTCTAGAAGGTCCACCCATTTTTTGAATACTCTTGGATTCGTGAAGATAAATTAAATGTGTTCATTATTTACTTTAATACTAGTTTATTCTTAACTAGATTGTCATTACAACAATAACAATAACAATAACAATAACATACAAGTATATTTTTAATCAATTTAGAGTATAGGGGGCAGATGTAAACAGCCTTACCCTTATAATTATATAAAAGGTCTGTTTCGGTTGCGATCTAATATACATTGCGCATTTGATGTATTGATTTCCAGCAACTCCACCAATAGAAGTATTGAAATTTAATAGAGCCATATTTATCTAATCAATTATTAGCATAAAGTTCCAAGAATTATCAATGATAACTCTTCCAACTCCATTTGCAATTGACACACTTATCTCGATTTTCATTAACATTGATTATTGAGATATATAAATTTTCTTCCTATTGTTATTTCAAGGTCTTTGTGTTTTCTATTCGGTTCTATCAACTAGTGCGAAGAGGATATCAAGTTAAACAATGCAAATTTTGCCACTCGAGCATTGAAACTGTTGAACACCTATTTTGCACCTACCCGGTGACGATGGAGTGTGGAATGGACTATACAAATCGTTGGGTCAATCCACACTGTCTTGCACATAGACATAAAAGTAAATTTCGGCAGACATATGCCTTTCAATCAGAACCGAAGCACAGTACGGGCATGGAAAAACTTATGGCATTGCAAACTATGACCAACTACGCAAGAATAGAGCATGATTTGAAGATCAAGAAAACAACCAAATTGAAGAATTCTCGATCGAATCAGAGTGCTTACCTGGAATCGGATTGCAGCACATGACAAAGTTTCACCTTAACTCTGACTAGCTGAATGGATGCATTCACTATTCTAGGTATTGAATTTTATCCCATGTAGCGTGGGTTGATCTCGGATTCTGGCAACAAAAGGACCCGCGTTTTTGTAAGATGAAACTGTTGGTATTTTCCCTCGGTTTCATCAAATTCTTTACTCTTGAATTGTCAGACAAAATAATATAAATATATTTAATTGAATTAATTATGATAATTAATTTATTTATTATTTAATATTAAATTTTTTAATTAGAATATGATTCTACTAGCCTAATATTGAGAGTCCTTATTATGGTAGGATTCTTCCACCATAATTAGGGTTGGACTCCAATTCCTTCCTATAAATAGAACGTTTAGTACACCTATTTACTTATACCAATATTCATATTCTAATATGTTGAGACCCATAAATATATATACAGTTTATCTTCAATTGCTACCTTATCTGCTACCTTATCATCTGTGAAGGCGAAGATCTGAGTTCATAAATTACAAGGAGACTCTGATAAACTCATGTTCGTGTTCGTGATATAATCAATAGAAATAGTACGGTACTATACGCTTCCGTATTAAATGTACGAATTTGTTATCGTATTTATTGATTATTAGATCTGTTATAATTAGATCTATAGTAGTATCGGAACCAGGTCCCGAATCTGATTATATTCGTTCTTAATTTTGCTTGATCGAATATCCGTTAATATGTATTCACAAATTGTTACGTAATGAATTCGCAAGAATTAGTTTCTTACGAATCGTATTTGATTAGTATGAATTCTTAAGATTTGTTTCTTACGTATTTGATTATTCTTAAGATTTTGTTTCTTAAGTATTTTTTTTTTTATTATTATTTCTTACATAAGAATGCGGTTAGTTGCCGCTACATGGGGTAGATTTTTACTATGGCAGGGAATCAACATATCAAGCCCTGTAGTTCAAGTGGTAAGAACTACACTTCACAAATGTGAGGTCCAGGGATCGATACCCACCTGGGTCGCTAAACGAAAACGGCCTCTTTGTATAATTACAAGGGTAAGAACGCGTACATCAGACCCCCAAACCCCAACTTAATTGGAAATATACTGGGTAAAGTTGCATTTTTAGTTGCAGGGAATCCACATCAAGAGTAATTTGTTCCCTTTAGTCAAAGAAAGGGCAATGAAGGAAAGGAAGTTGTCATTCGATCGAAATGATATAAGACATAATGAAGCTTTAATGAATTCTTTGTTAATAGCTAATTGTTACTCTGTTTCAATTAGGATTCGAAATTAGAGTTTATTTCTCAGTCTGAATTTTGTACAAATCTGAATTAGTTTAGAATTCAATTTTAATTATTCTAAAATTTTTAATTAGTTATGTGTTAATTATTATTATTATAAATATTTAAACTATTAGATTACCTGTGTGTTAATAATTCAATTAAGTCATTCAGAATTATGTTAATTATAAGTTAATTATTTTGTTTCAAATTTTTTAGTTATTCTAAATATTTAATTATACATTAAAATTACGTAAATGAGTTTTACGAATATAAGCATGTCTATATTTATTTTATTTCATTTATGTGTTAAATGAATTATCTAGTATGCATGATTAGGAATTATCTATTTTTATTTGTTAAGTGCAATTAATTTTTTTAATTCTTTGCATACATGATTATGATTTAAATTTATTTTTCTTAGTACAATTTAATTCTTAGTAGGCATGATTAAGAATTAATATGCTAAGTCAATTTCAATTCTATGCATGCTTATGTGAATTAATTTTATTAGAGAAATTTATTCAAACAAATAAAATTAATGAACAAATAATTATCAACTTTGTATTAATAATTAAATGGTGGTAATCAAAATTATATTACCATCATTATTTCAAATTTAAAAAAAAAATCCGCATTAATCGTACTTGTGAGGAGTTGTCTAGGCCTGGTCGTTAAGTGGACCCATGTGAC
>JAOWBN010035383.1:0-10142 GCA_028565015.1 Pinguicula moranensis | reverse complement strand
ACATGATGCTTTACTCTCGTGAACTGTTAATAGTTTGTGATACTATGGCGCTGGCTAAGCTATAAGCTATAAACTTCGGTGTTGCATTTTGATTTTAGACTCGTATTGGTCTAGAACAAGCTGTGTCATTTTGTTTCTACTTTTTTTTATCTTTTTGTGTGGAATTGTTTCATGGATTGGTTTGGCTTGAAACATTACTGCATCGGTGAAATGTTGTTCTGGAGTTATCTACTTGGTTGCTGTTTCTTGGAAGACATTTACTCGTATCGTTGTCTACTCCAAGCTGTAATTACATATGCAATTCAGATCAAGTTTAAAAACAGTGAACCTTGGTCAAGGTTGCCCCAGTTGGGAATCCGTTGGACACTCAGAGCATGTCTAGAGGTTCAATATTCGAGCCTTGAAAACCAAATTTTTGGGTCAAACAAGAAATCAAACTTTGGAGCCACGCACTCGGGTTGGTTCGTAATTTTGAACTGTACCTGCAATTAATTGGTGATGCGCGCTGTGCGACAGCATAAAATCCGAAAGATTAGTTGGATAATCAATCAAGCCCGGATACCTCCTTTATCCAAAAATTTTTAAAAACATTGTTTTTTACAAAGAAAGTGCTTGATGGAAGTGATTTGAATGTGCAAGACTATAAAATTCAATCTCTCTTTCCATGTATAGAATCGAGTCAAGAAGAAATTAAGAATCAATTAACTTCAACGATTACTGGCTGAGAATGATCATCTACATCTTCCTGCAAATAATCTTCATTCTTCAAGGACTTTTGTCGAACACCTTCTTGTGCTAAAATCTTCCTCAGCAGCTTATCCTCCGCATCCTTCAAGAATTGAAACGTCGGCGGTGGCGAAGATCGTAGCCGGCTGAGCTCCGCCGCGGCGGTGACGGCGTCAAACAGAGGGTTGAATTCATGGTGATTGTAAGCATCGGCTGAGAACGGAGATTTCGCAGCAGGTGACGACAGAGCCATAGCAATATCACTCAAGCTCCTTGTTCTTGACCCTTTTCTTGATTTCCCATCATTCGACTCCAATTCTTCCCTTGTTTCTTCAGCAATAGTGAAGAGATATGTTGGGGGTCCATATAAATTGTTCATCCTCATCAACTCTGTCTCTACCCCTTCCATATTCTTGCTTGAACCCATCTCCAAACTATGCTGTTCTTGAGATTTGCTCACTGTGTTACTGCTGACGACATCTAAGCAATTCCAGAAGAAGGGAAATGAAAACTTAAACTCATCTGTTTTGGTATTGCTGCTGGATTTAACTGTAACAATTCTCCTCTTCCACCACAGCAAATAGAACACTTCTGCAACAAGCCCCATCAGAATACAGCCAAATAGAAAACTCAATCCAATGCATAAACCACTGAAAGATCCCATTTTGAAAGCAACCCAGAGCCAGATTCTATGTCATTGATGGATCAAAACATGAAACAGAAAAAAGTTGTGAAGAATCACGTAGAAAGAGAAGAGTTTGCTGAAAGGAAACTCATTAACATATGTGGATTGCTGGACAAAAACTCAAGAGAGTAGAGGGGGGCAAGAAAGGTTGAGGGTGATGTGTATTTGTGTGTAGAATGGGTGGATCATGGATGGGTCACATCTTCCCCACTGGATACCTCACATGGGGCTGCCGAAAGCCAGAACACACAAAAGCATGTAATAAGATGAGAAGATACAAAAGGCAAACAGATAAGTATTTTAAGGGGAAATGATTGACAATCCAAACCTAAAAAATGGAGAAAAGAAGGGGAAGAAAAGGGGTGAGGTTGAGGTATAATCCAGCATCCTGCATTTTAAACCATTAACCTGTTCTTTAAGTGGAAGTATAGTTGTGTACCTGTACCATGTTAGATTTTTTCATTTCTTTAAAAATATATTTTTCTTTTCAAATTCAATCATTAATTTATATTTGATTGGATTATTATTATTATTTTATAGGTGAAATGCGTTTTTTTGAACGTCGAGAGTCATACTTTAGGGGATGGGTGTGGATTGCATAATATATTTACACATATATTTAGAGTTGGTTTATTGTATTTGTATTTATTTATTTATTTTATTAATACTTATATTTATCTAATGTATTTATTTTTCTTTCCCTTTCTTTATTTTTTTGGTTTTTCTTTCTTCTCTTTAGACTCTTTTAGTTGAGAGTCTTTATGGAAATAGTCTCTTTATTTTTTTTGGGATAGAGATATAATTGCGTACATCTTACCCTTCAAATCTTGCCTGCGGGCGAGATTTACTAGGTAAGTTTGATTTATATATTTAGAATTGGGTAAAATCAACTAGGAATTGGATTGAATCGGGAATTGGACTGCAACTGAACCAACGTTTTGACTGGTCATTCTCGTTTCTAGATTTTGTATAATCTCGAACCACTGATCCTAAAAATCGGCCAAAAACCATCAAAAATCCTCGTTTAAATGCCGAAAAAATTGGCCGATTTTTTTTTTTTTAAAAAAAAGAGCGGGTGGTTGGACCGGACCAATAATGTCTAACTAGAGCAATTATATTACCCAAATTACATTATTGAATATCTTACTAATGAGAGAACCACTAATATCTAATTAGTGTAATTAACAATATTATGAAAAAGAAAATTACTTCTTTTATTAAGAAAAAATGAAAAATAGAGGAGGACCATGAAACTGTTTGTGCATAATTTTCCATTATCACATATTCAAAATTATAGTTAAAACCACCACAATCCAAAACGTAATCAGTATATTACCAATTAAGTTGGAATTTGGGGGTTAGACATACTTGGCTTTACCATTGTAATTATACAAAAGTTGTTTCCGTTGCGACCCAATATGCATTGCGTCATTTGATGTATTGAGTTCTAACAATTTCACTAAATAGAAGCACTGAAATTTGATAGAGCCACTTTGATCTAATTTTCGGGTGTTACCTCCGAACGACCCGGGGACGTGGCCACATGAATTGCGCCCCCATTGACGATCGAACCTGGGTCTCTAGGCAAGCTCTGGGAACACCAAGCGATGTTCACCACTGGGACAACCCACATTCGATCCGTATTTGGGTGATATTGGAGTACGGCCCCAAGGGATTAGTCGAATTCCTGTGTTGGATCTGAATACCCTTGGTTACCCAAAAAAAAAAACACTAATCTAAAAAAATTGTCAAAATTATAATTAAAACAATACCAATAATTAATTGAGTTGTTTCTGAAAAGCAGATACCAATTAAATAACGCCACGCGTCCGCGGGCTATCAATTTTTGGGACTGTCTCCTGTTCAGATCCCTTTTTACTTTCTTCCCTAGTCTTCCTCTTCAAAACCCTAATTTCGTGCTCCTCCAATTCCCTCCCGATTCGCTTGCAAGAATCACCAATAAGACCCAGAAGATGTCAGGTGCTCCATTGGATATGACTCTTGATGATCTTATCAAGAGCAATAAAAAATCAGGGGGCCGAGGTCGAGGCCGCGCCGCCGGGCCGGGACCAGCACGCCGACAGAATAACAGGGCCGGTAATCGCGCTGCTCCGTACGCAATCCCAAAGGTCAGATCTGGTTGCTGCTCTAGATGTTTATACTCGAGGGGGGGTTTGGGGTGTACAATTTTTCATTCTTGAGTTTTGGGTGTAGTATAGGCTCCGGAATCAACTTGGGGTCACGATATTTTCTCCGCCGCTGGAAGGGCTTCCGGTATCGAGACCGGTACGAAGTTGTATGTCTCCAATTTGGAGTACGGTGTATCGAACGATGATATTAAGGTATTTATATTGGAGAATTTTTTAAAAGTACTGAAGTTTTTATCTTTTAGCACATGTTGTTGTTCTGTTTATCCTTATTGGTGTAGGAAGCTCTGGATTTGATATGTTTTAAAGAAATTGTTATGTTTTGAGTCTTACTAGGAAAATACTCTGTGGAACTGCAGGAACTATTCGCTGAAGTTGGTGACCTGAAAAGATTTGGCATACACTATGATAGAAGTGGGCGGTCCAAGGTATTATTCAAGTTTGGCACGTGGATGTGAAGTCTGTATCCTGCTTGGCTTAGAAAAATGCTTCTTTTGTAGGGAACTGCTGAAATAGTTTTCTCAAGAAGGCAAGACGCATTAGCTGCCATCAAGAGGTATAACGATGTTCAGCTTGATGGGAAACCAATGAAAATTGATTTCGTTGGGACAAACATCTCGACTCCTACTACTGGTACTCCAGCTTTGGTTGCTTTGGACAATTCAAATGTAGCTCCTCCAAGGTGGGTATTCAGGATCTACAGATAGTACTTTTATTACTCATGGCTTTAGTGTTGATGTTTTTTTTTTATATTTCTCATCGCACATGTTGTGGATCAGTTGGGTTGGAACTTCTGCCAATGAAAATATAGAACTTTTGTGTTAATGAGTGATATTTTTTTTATTAGCATTGCTAGTCATGAAGATTTTTAGTTGAAAAGATGTATTATTACTCGGAGCTTTTGCATTCATAAGTATGTGGGCTAATTTTACGTTGACTTGTAATGTAGACTTCTTTGAAACCTTCATAAACCTTGCCCTACCTTTGAAATTCTTGATCCACTTTCGAAACCTTCATGTTTTTTTTGACTAAATAGAATTAGACAATTAGTTCTAAATAGTTTGCATGCCAAAAAATGACTCTTGAAGTATGCATTCATTGTTAATATTGCTATTGATTTGTATATTGTTATTGGCTGAATAATTATGAAGCGATGGAATGGAAAACTGGTTTCTGATATATTTCAAATATGAAACTTTAATGTACTTAAGTAATGTGATATTGGATGAAAGACTGTATATTTATCATTTGATGTTCAGTACGATGCATATACTAAAATTGTGGACTGAGTAGAAAAACTTTTTCTGATTATTATAATTATTATATCTATTTAATGTACTGTTTCATCCAATACTTATTAAATTATGTTGTGGAACAGTGCACAGGGGAGAGGTGGTTTTACCAGAATACGTACTGGCGGACGCGGGCGTGGATCTGGAAGGGGCCGTGGACTGGGCCGAGGACAGGGTCAGGGACGTGGGGATAAAATATCGGCTGATGATCTCGATGCAGATTTAGAGAAATATCATGCAGATGCAATGCAAACAAATTGATCACAGTCCAGGATACTCATGCAAGTATATGCTTTTTTTCTTCCTTTCTTTCAAATATCCGAAGTTCAATGATGTGTGCTTTTAGACCATGTTAATCTTTCGAAACGAGAATGAAAGCTCTTGCCCAAGAAACTTGCACTGCTTTCACAACTGTATCGGTCATCTGGATTTGTGACATGAGTGTGTAATTGATTCTGAACATCTTACTTTCCTGTAACTTTAGCTTAGGTATTATATTCTGCTTGTTTCTGGTTAAGTGATTGATGAATCACCTATGCGAAGGCACTCAGTTCTGCTTGGTTCAAAAGCAGATGCATCTGGGAATCCTGAACTCCAAGCATCAGCTTTGAGTTGGTCCGTCTTTCTTCTTGTTTCATGATTGTTAATGGTTTCACTGGAACTTTTATGCCCTTGGATGGCCTCCTGGTGAGATCATTGTTAAGTACGGTTGATGTGTACAATACAATACGGTTTTGTTCTTAGCCTTGTAGTTGACTACTATGATTATTATCGCATGGTGTATGAAGTTCTGCAGATAGCTCGTGATGAGATTATTAAAGTATTGAAGGAATATGCACAATGTTGTAGCAAACCAATAGTCAGAAAATTTTGCCGGCAAATAATTTGTGAGCGCTTACAACCGCCACACATCTACAACTATCGGTATCCAAAAAACCAGAAATGATATAGCGCACGAATGCATGACAGGGGCTGAAATGATCATTTTGTTCCTGTGTTTAACGTAGGCATGGATTCCAATACAAGCATAAAATGATCATTTCAGCCCATGTCGTGCGTTCGTTCGCCACTGTTCTGTCATGAGCTATATCATTTCTCCCAAAAAACGGATATCAAAGAGAGGACAACAACAACTATCCAATTTCTAACCTTTCTGCTTTTTGAGGGATAATTGAGATTTCATTAAAGAATAAGCTAAAGAGAAAAATACGACAGAGAGCAGCAGCCGAGAATGAGCTACATGATCTCAACCTACTTACAAAGAAACAAACTGAAAGAAAACTACAGTAGGCATCACCAATTAGCTTCATAATTATCGTGTATGAGGAAGATAATTGGCAACATAATCCATGATAGCAGTCACTGAAAGTTGATCCTCTATAATTCAACTTGACAAAACTTTCTGTGCTATCTGTGCTAAAGCCACAAACCTGACAAAACTTTTTGTGAAACTCCATAAATGTAATACATATATAAAGGCACAAATATATCATCACACTTCTGAATTACCATTATTTATTTCTTGGGTACATAGTTTATCTTCAATCATCTATCAATCCCACTCCCGCTTCTTCAGCCCTTCGCCACACAGAGGGGTATATGACAAATAGAAACCATCACTTTGTACTGTCCAACAAATGTAAGGATGACTTACAAAAAACTCCTGAGAATAAACTACAAACGCTTTATCTTTTGATCCCCACCAAAAATGACAGAAGTATAATGTAGTGAATCCATTTGGACAAATCTTGAACTTAAAAATTTCATGATTAAGAATTGTATGAATTCCTATATCATCATTCTTTGAAGCACAATGTATTTTCAACTCTGCAGAATTTTCAGGAAGAGCATTGCGGATGTGTAGATTGATTCGCTCGTTAAACGGGTTACATGCTTCGAGAGAATTGATACATGTATGAAAAAGGAACAAATAGATTATAAAGTGCTTCATCTTATATGATTTGTTAAGAATATAGAACGTTCATTTTTTATTGTCTTTTATAGCAGTTATATGCCTTGCCAATTGCCATTGATGCAAAGAGGTCATTCACTCAGTCAATGCCAGTTATATGTATACATAAAGAGGTAAAGATGATAATTATCTGTTAAACATAATTAGATAAGGGTGCAAATAACCATAATTGCATTTTGCCATCGACGCAAAGAGGTCACTCAATCTCAATGCCAGTTAAAGAAAAAGTTTTTATGGAAAAAAGTTAGAAAAGTATTTACAAAATATATTATTTTACAACAAAAGTTATACATACTATGTTTACATATTATTATTTCAAAAGTTACTTAATTTATAATTGATAAATGACATAAATGTCCTCAAATTAGATTTTATGATGGAATCATATTTACTCTTTTTTTTTTCGCAACCTGAATAAAAAACAAGTTTATCCAATATATCCTAACTAAGTTAGGGTCTAGGGGGTCACATGTACGCATCCAGGTAAATATCGATCCTTGGACCTCACATTTGTAAAGTTTAGTAGCTCACCACTTGAGCTATGAGGAGATGATCCTATGCAACCTGAATGGGTGAATCAAAAAAATCGATATATCCACAGACACAACAGAAAAACTCGGGAGAGAAAAATATTGTGAGCACATCTAAATGCTGTGAAAAAAGTCGACAACGATAACAGTGTGTTTCTCTTGTCTTTCTCACCCTAGCAATTCTTTTGAATAATAATAGATATTTTGGAAATATTGAATTGTTTCCTATGGAAAAAAATATTTGAAATTTAAACTTCTAAATAATTATAAAATTATTACCGCAAAAAACAATCCAAAAACTTCCCAAGAACAAGTTTCTGACTTTCATTTTTTTTTTGACTTATCAACCGAGCTAAACATCAAAATCACTAACCCTTTAAATGAACTTTTTCACTGTCAATAGTCAAAAATTATTTTTTCGTGCAAGCAAACACCCTTTAACATCCCTTGATGTGTACAATATGGTTTTGTTCTTAACTTACTAATTGGCAACTGTGACTAATGACTATTATTATCACATAGTGTATGAAGTTCTGGTCAACCCAGTACATATTGGTTGGGGCAAATTTGTGTGCTCTGTAGCTCGTGATGAGATTATAAAAGAATTTGAACTTTCGGGATCGTAGGCCCGGGATTTAATCGGTTCATGCAGGTATCGCATCGATTCCATGAATTAGTCAGCATGTTCACCACAAAAAGAAAAATCCATACCCGAGTATACACAATGTTGTAGCAAACTCGAACGAGTACATTCAAGATTTTCACTCAGGGCCGCTAGCAAGCTTCCATTAGAGTCGCTGGTTTTGTCTTGTAAGAATGTATGAATGTTACTTATTCCACCAGGGCCGTAGGATCCTGTTTGTGTCATCGTCCACCGCACAAACATACAGAACAATCACAGATAACAGAAGATGCACGAAGTTCACCATCCCATTAATGTTCTTCTAACTTTGTTGACAATCTGATTTCTCACAACTTTGCTGGAAAGTTTCAGATTGCAGTTTTCATCCAAGAGAAATCGGTAAACCTCCCATTCACGATCCGCGGCTGAATGCCTTCCGATCTCAGCCTGCGAACCACCACAGTGCACACATCATGTATTAGACCATAAAACAGAACGCTGCTTCCATGGAGAGTGTAAGGTAATGCAGGCATGTACCAGAAATATGCAGATGCCAAGGCTTTTCAGGGCGAAAGTAACATCGTAGAAAACCCGAGGCCTTCCTCTTCCTGAAACCTCAACTGGGTTAGCTACGAAAAGCTCAGTTTCCGGGCCATGGCTTGTGATTAGGACACGAAGTGGATGAAGGAGTTCAAGCTTTAAGCGGGAGCAAAGCGCTTCTTGCTTTTCAGGATCCACAATCTTCTTACCATCTTTGTGTTGGATAAATAGATCCAATTCGCGGTGACCATTTTTCACTGGTGAAAAACGACCATATGATATCTGAGGTTGGAAAACAAGTGTTAAACTGGAGTAAGCTTTAACAGCAAGGATAAAAATATCAGGAGAGAAGTGTTGAAACCAAGAGTAAGCTTCAACAGCAAAGATAAAAAAATTGCTGATGAAATTAGTACTATCTGGTATCATATCTGAATGCCTTGCTATGTAAAGATGTGAGGATAGCTTACAAAAGGAGATCAATGAATCCATCACATAAACAAGGAGGTAAAAATTGTAAATCTGCAAGATAGGGCAACAAAAATACCTGTATGTCGCAGTCCTTCAATGTTCTCAGAATGTCGTAAAGAAGGCCCTTGTTATCCACACATTTGATCTGAAGTAAAGTATGAGCAGGACTCAATGAATTATCAATTTTTACATTAGCTCTTTTTAACTCTGTGACATCCGGGCTTAAGGCCTGTGAGCGAGCTTCTTTGTCCGATAACGTGAATCTAAATAATTCTTCAGCAACAGAAGGCGAGAAACAAGTAATGGCCTGAAGAGTATCATATTGAGGACCTGCTAACTGAATTTCACAGCTTATGCATGATTCACCTAGAACGAGTTTCAACCTCTCACATACTTCATCTTTCCTAGAATTGTTGGGCAGGAGTGCCCTGCATATAGACACTGTAAGATTAAGTCATTGACTATAAACAATAAGACGAACAAAAACTAGAAAGAAATGATCTCTCTGGCAGATGTTTCAATCATCCTGCAAGTTCTGGGAGTGAAAGCATTAACCAATGTTCATGGCTGAATTCTATCAAGTCACAGAAAATATACATCTGCCGGAGTGGATTAGATAAACTAACTTGCTTATGATCTGGTATCTCAGTGTTCGTATTTTCAACTATGAGGACTATCCAGATGAGACTGTTCTTCGAGTGAGGTGATTAAGAAATTGCCATCACATGAAAAGAAATGGCAAGCAAACAAGGTCTGAATATCATAACAAAGTCAAAAAAAAACTTACGAGTTATCTTTAATGAAGAAGAGGTCCAGAACACAACCATCCGGAGTTGTGGTTACTTTAACTCTCTGAATTGTAAGCTCAAGCTCATCAAGGACTTGAGTCACATCTGAACAAATGCAGTAATGTACCATAGATCATTCTTCCAAACAATAGAACATAATTGAACATAAAACAGAACATGCCATATTTGAGATAAGATACCATGTAACAATCCTTTTCTATCAAGGCTACAGAACTTGAGCAAGTAAACAGGCGAGCTTGGCAGTGACGGGATAACGTAAAGCAACGGTATCGTCGGGGGACAGAGAGACAGAATGCGCTCTTTCAAATTCTCCCACTTAACATGAGAACCAGAATGAGGAATCACCCAAAA
>JAOWBN010035382.1:0-21819 GCA_028565015.1 Pinguicula moranensis | reverse complement strand
AAAAATCACCAAAATGAGTCATTTATAATTATCTATAAGTGTAAAATCATAGGAAATAAATAGGTATATTTGATTTACATCACTCCTCAATGTTCAATTGCCCGTTCTTTCGAAAGGTCATTCCCTTCTTTGGTACCCTCAGTGTTATTAGGGGCACGATTGGGCGCCCCAGGTGCGGGGCGCTTAAGGCGCCCGTGATGTCGCTCCCAGGTGGATGGGGCGAGCAACATTTTAGGGGTGCGGTCTGGGAGCGCGGGGTCACAGTGAAGCAAGGTGGAACGTCGTTGGGACGCGCGGGATCCAGCTAATTTTTTCTAACCTTTTCAAATTTATGCAATGCATGTTTCAGTGAATAAAAGCAAAATTTTAGAGATGTTTTAGTCAGCAGATTTCTAACCTTTTTAGTAAGCAAATAAAAGACCTAACTTAACCACAGTGGATTCAAACTTTTTAGCAGATTTCTAAACGTCCCACAGTGCCATTCTCTTTTCTCTTTTGCTTCTTTCTTCTCTCTGCTGCCTGTTGCTCTGAAGAAGCAAGCCATTCCAATCTTCAATCACCACAACTCTAGTGGCTATAGCTCTAGTGAGTTGCCATTTCCTTTTCTATTTTGCTCCTTTTTCTGGATGTTGCTTAGCTTATATATTTTCTCAAACAAAATATTTTGGGTTTTAGAAATAACTCTTTGGAAGGCATGGGAAGCACCGATTACTTGGTGAAAGGTTTGCTTTTGGGTTTCAAAAATCCCACCAATCATCGCAGCTCATTGAAGAACTAAGGAGACATGTATGGTTTGCTTTTCTCTCACCCAATATATTAGATTAGTTAGTGCACCTCAATTCGTGGGGCGTATGCCCCGTCGCTTCAACTATCCTGTTCCCCAATTTTTTACCGATCGCCTCGGTGCGCCCAGCGCCACTAACAACATTGGGTGTACTCTTTAGGTATCTTTGAATTTGGTATACTGCATCAGGTGACCCTTCCTAGAATCATGCATGTATCGACTCACCACACTCACATCAAAGGATATATTTGGGCGGGCGTGGCTCAGATATATCAAACGGCTCACCAAACTCTGCAGTCAACTTCGACTTCTAATCAATAGGCACACTTGCCGGCTTGCAACCTACCATACATGTCGTCTTGAGGAAGTTTAGGAAATACTTTCTTTGGAATAGAACAATCCTCTTTAGACAAATGAGTCACTTCAATCTCAATGAAGTACTTCAATTTTTTCAAGTCTTTCATCTCAAACTCCTTAACTAGTATCACCTTCAGTCTTATGATCTCATCCTCATTATTACTAGTGATGATCATATCATCTACATACACAACAATCATCATGATTTGACCTCCATCTCGACCAAAGAACACAGTATGATCGACATTGATCTGCTGATACCCCATGTCAATCATAACCTTTCTGAACCTGTCAAACCAAGCTCAATGAGATTGCTTCAACCCATATAAAGACTTCTTGAGCCTGCAAACCTTATATAGTTGTCTGGTGCCAAAACTAGGTGAAATCTTTGTTGGAATATGGGCCCTCATAGAATGGACCATGTTCTAGATAAATCTTTAGGGTTTTTAACTTGTTGCCTAAGTTAGTATGTTTTCTTTAAATTACTCTTGTAATGACCTACTTAAATGGTTGTATGCCTCGTTAGTTAATTTGAGATTATTTTATTCTACAATTTTATTATCTCCATATATGCCTCCTCCACAAGAAACCATGAAGAAAAGCATTCTTCACGTTAAACTGGTGTAATTTCCACTCCTCATTTGCTGCCATGGAGATCAGAGTTCTAACTCATCTTTGTCACTGGTGCGAAGGTTTCATCATAGTCAATGCTATAAGTCTGGTTGTACACCAACAACCAATCAAGCCTTGTAGCGCCCACTCAACCCTCTGGGTTTTGCTTCAAAGTGATGACCCATTTGCATCCAACTGCCTTGTTACTAGGTGGTAATGCTACTGCAAGGTTTTGTTCTTTGCAAGAGCCTCAAGTTCTAGCATGGTAGCTCTCCACTTCGAATATTCCTTTGCAACCTGTGAATACTTAGGAACAGAGGCATTGTCTAAATATGCAAGGAATATTCCATGTTTGGATGATTTGTGAGAGTATGAGATATGGTGAACAATATCATGTGGAAACCCGTAATGATCAGGTGGGATCCCTACATTGCTACGAGCGGTCTGCCTTATCGGCTGGGGAGTGGGAGGAGTAGGGAAAGGAATCATATCACCTGAAAAATCTGGGTGGTCTATGGTGGATGGTGAAGGTATCTCCGAAATTGAGGCAGGGACGTACACGGGACATGAGACAAACGCAAGTGACTCAAGTCTCCTTTCTCCTTCTCGTGTACACTATCAGCTACCCAGAGCTTAAGTCCATCCCTCCCCATCCAACTCCTCATTAGCCAACACCTCCTCCACCGGTTAAATCGGTTCCATAGTTGACTCGCTAACCGAGCAATGAATGTCCCTCAGTGTTGTTAGGGGCACGGGGCACACCGAAGGATTGGGTAAAATACTAGGGCGTGGACGACGGGGTGTGAGCCCCACGAATCAGGGTGCACTTGCTTTTTAATTTTCAAAAAATAAATATATACTTACTTCATTTATATAATTATCCATCCAAAATCAATATAAAATACTTAATTTACACAAAATAAAAACATTCATGATTTATAAAATACTTAATTATCAATACTTCATAATCATGAAAATAAAAAAAGTTCTCAAATCTCAACACAAGTTGTATAACAAAAAATTAATAACTAAATATCATCAATACCATCATCTTCACTTAAGAGCTTTTCCTCTTCTCCTTCATCCGACCTAATCAAGTTAATATCTTCATCCTCATCATCTTCATCCACCAGATTTAGATGAGCAACCTTAGAGCTTGAACCTTTCTCCCTTGTATTTGTGGTGGCTCTAGTATGGTGCACGGGTTTCAATACACTAGAAGCTCTACTAACGGTTCTCCACGTTAGTGAATCATCCTTAAAGACCAAATCTTCATTATTACTATCCTCCTCCTCCATCCTCCATCCTGCCAAGTAACCACTCGTTACTCTTATCAATTTGACTTGGAAGAATAGAATAAGTTTGATCAGCAATATTGAATCTATACCTGAGTGCGCTATTATACTTCACAAATACTAAGTCATTCAAATGTCCTTGTGCTAGACGATTCTTCTTTTTGCTATGTACCTAAGAATGAAAAAAAAGAATATAGGAGTTAGAAATGCATTAGTTACTTCAAAAATATAGCCAGAAGAATGCCATTGATTTATACTAGGAGTTAGGATTGCTTACATGTTGAAAAACACTTTAATTCCTCCCACAACCAATGGCACTACAAGTGATTCTCAACACTTTAATTGCAAATATTTGCAAATTAGGAATAGCGGACCCATAATTTTTCACCATTCAGGTGAAAACAACATTAAATTAAAATATTTAACATACCACATATTAATGTATCAATCAAATAAATGCTCTAACGAAAAAAGTGATTGTTAATTACTTGGTGCCATTTCGATTTTGTGCCTAATAGCCAAAGGTTTTGAAAAAATACTGACAGCGTCCCGATATAAAGGCATTTCACTTCTCAATATTTTGTCTTGAATACTTGGATCGAGATTCAACTTCTGAATACAATCTAGCAGCCTGCTCATGACCTCTACACATCTATTCAAACCTTGTATATCGGTATAAAAGATTACTAGATTTAGATAATGACCCGCTGCATGTAATATTTTTTTTATAAGCCAAAATTTTATAAATAAATATGTAATGTACATAGAAAAGACCAGAAAAAAATACGAGACTAGGACTAGAGTGTCCTATCTTCAGTCAATATGAATCACAGATAGAGACCACTATCTACTCTCATTGCAGGTACTCCGGTTACTCTGACTTATCATCATACCTCTTTCTGGTATAGCCACGGGTGATCTGGTACATGTCTCCCCTAGCGTCATAGTAGATCACAAAGCAGCTCAGCATTCAGTTTATCGCCATCATCCGCTCTTTACCAAATCAAAATGTCATGACTGTTACATTGTCAAGATCTCATTTTAGGAATCTTGGTACACAACTCGATTAAGAATGGTGGGCTATCCCTGTAGTGACAGAAAGGTTGTACTCGGAAAGGCAGACTAACAAAGTATAAGCATGAAAGTAGACTAGGTATCTACTATGTAATTATGGTCACATGTTCCCCATAGTTCTCCACTTTAACAACATAATTTGCACTTCTTGTATACTGCCAATGCTCATTTTTATGATCAATGTACTTTCATGATAGAGTCAGAGTTCTTTCATTCTCCGATTACAGCCTTTTGTAGCTTCTGCCAGTTCCCATTACATTGCTGCATGTAATGGTTGATACAGCTGATCATTCCACTTAGTATCAATGATTTCAAATACCCTCATATATTTTTCTTTATTTTGGAAATGGATTCTTTACACCTATCTATAACCTCATAAATATAACCCATAGCAGGCTTACGCTCAGCATCAACCATTCCCAACACCCTCACAATAGGACATGTCAACTTGAGAGCATGCATGACATACATCCAGTAGATATCACTCAACACAGCGGTAGTCGCCTACTTACCATCCTCATCTTTATACCACAGGCTCTTAGTCCATTCATCACTAGTAAACATTTTTCTTAGATTAGACTTTTGCGTAGGGATGGACTTCAAGGTGATGAAGGATATGGCAAATCAAGTCATAGCAGGCCTAAGCAATTCCCTCTTACTAGTATATA
This sequence comes from Pinguicula moranensis, assembly GCA_028565015.1. Lineage (NCBI taxonomy): Eukaryota > Viridiplantae > Streptophyta > Magnoliopsida > Lamiales > Lentibulariaceae > Pinguicula > Pinguicula moranensis. The sequence goes on along the minus strand of JAOWBN010035382.1, from coordinate 17,029 downwards.
TTCTCATCATATTCAGCACACCCATTCGGTTGTAAATATAACCAGTCAAGCTTATAAATATTTTTACTACACCCCTTACAACAAGTATCTTACCAATATTCTCAAGCATCAAATCAATGCAATGTGCTGCACATGGAGACCAAACCAAGTTGGGCTTCTTCACTTGCAACATCTGTCCAGCTTTCTTGTAATTGAAAGCATTATCTGTGACAATTTGGATTACATTATGTTCCCCAACATAATCTACCATCTCTTCGAGCATTACAACCAAGGCATTTGCATCTTTCACAATCTCTAACACATCTGTAGATTTAATGAAAATTAAACCTTTAGGAGAGTTCGCTAAAAAGTTTATGATATCTCTATGAGAAACTGAGTCACACCATCTATCAGATATAATTGAGTACCCATAAATAGCCCAAGCCGCTTTATGACTCTTCAAATCTGTCATCACATCTTTAACTTCTTTTTTGAGCAAATGTTCACTCAACTCGTGATAACTTAGTGGCTTCATGCCTGGCCCAAACTGCCTAGTTACTTCAACAACAATCTTTAAGTTATCATAGTTTGCTGCATTAAAAGGAATTTTAGCATCATAAAACCATTTAGCATAGCTGCTGCAAGAGTTTTCACGCAATTCCTTTTTGCAAACTTCATTTATTGCTTGTTATTTTCCCTTGCTCAACTTTCTTGCTTCGATTACTTTTGCTGGATCTGGATTGAAGTACACATCTATAGGACCTTTTGTCCAAGACCTCTTAAATTAAAATGGCCTACTACTTGTTCATTTTTTGCCGACAGAGAGGCATCTTCCAACTTCTCTTCCTCTCCTTCCCCAAAGTACGAACTCTCAAAATCTATCATCATTGATGAAGACATTAACATTTGATCCGTTTTAGCATCCTCATTTTTCTGCATAAAGTCCATAACTTCATCCCTCACATGTGTTGGGCATTTAAGACATTTTGTTACATTTCTAAACCCACCTATCAAGTTTTTCTTAATTCTTCGAACTCCTCATTTCGTCACCTTATCACAAAAGTTACGCTTAAAGTCATATCTATTTTTTGGATCGACTATTGTGGATATTTTCTCGCCGGGTCTTGTGCCATCTACCAAAAAAACAAATTCATGTAATAGAACATACTAATTTCAAATTCATGTACGGAATGTCTCAAGTAAGAAAAGTTGTAATAAAAAAATAGATTCATGTACTGTAAGGAATGCCTCATATAAAACAAAAATCAGATTCATGTATTGCACGGAATGCCTCATGTAATCAAAGAAATGTTTTAATAAAAAAATCAGATTAATAACTAATATTGGAATGTGAAACAAAAGACAAAAATGCAAAACAAAAATCAAATTCATGTACTGTACGGAATGCCTCATGTAATCAAGAAAAGTTGTAATAAAAAAATCAATTAATACTAGGATTGGAATGTGAAACAAAAGACAAATGAAGTGACTAACAAAAGAAGAACAATAAGAATGAGAAAGTAGGAAAAGATGCACAGGGGAAAAGCTAAAGTGTTGTAATGCACAGCATAATATTATGGAATGTGCTTTATTAAACATTTGTGGTCGGGGTTCTCAAATATCAGAAGTGGTAGGCCTTGTTCATGAATGAAACGAAGCATCAATAAGTTATTGTTCGTCACACAATATAAAGAAACTAAATCCAGCATAGCAGGATTTGTCTTCATAATGAACTTCAATTAGATGAATCCAATAGGACGTTAGATTCAAGCAGAACTTTCAATTCATTTGCATACTGAGAATTACAGAGAACAACAACTAAAGTAGAAATAGTAGAAAGCCTATTATTTAACCAATGGATTGAAAACTCTAATCTGAGAAATTTTCAGCCTCCGATGCCGTAGAGGGTATGGCCCTGCCTCTTGAGAGCATAGACCACGTCCATAAAAAAAGAGGATGAATAGAAATAAGATTAATATATCTCTGCCATATTGTAGTACAAGAATGTGAAACAAAATACCAAAACAACATGATTAATAATGTTGATAAAAAAAACTGCATTCGGTGATAAAATTGCAATCAAAGCAAAGCTGTCTATAGGTAAAAATTGCAATCAAAGCATATCCTTTGATGGGCAGTGGTATCCATCAAAGCATGGCTTTCTGTAGGTAAACAAAACTGCAATTGGTGATAAAAAAACATAAGCAAAAACCATAACGCACATAAAAAAACAGAATCAATGAAATTGATTGTTTGAGTTTGAGTGATTACCGATAGAATTGCTTCTTCAGAGAAACATAAGCAACGCTTCAGCTAATTGAGTGGTGCTGATTTTGTGATCAACGGGAGCTTGAACAGGAACAAGATAAGGAGATTCGAATTTGTGAGCACTAGGAAATGTTTTAGCTTCCAACCTGGTTTATTGTTAAAAAGTTTCTACGTGAAATATTTAGTTGTTTAAAATCTGTTACAATTAGGTTAGAAATCTACTACAATTAGGTTAGAAATCTCTTACAAATTAGGATACAAATCTCTTACAAATTAGGATACAAATCTGCAAAGATTAACCAAGATTCAATTTTTTTTATTCCTGAAGCGCCCCCGCAGTGCCTCGGCGACGTTCCACTCCCTTGCGATTTCGCCCGCCCTAGCTGTTTGGGGATCACACCGCGGGTGCCTTACGCATGCCCTAGACAACACTGTACACTATAGAGCATTGAACAAAGCCAAAAGAAAAGATCACTATCCACTGCCATTCATTGATCAAATGCTAGATCGCCTACTATGGCAAAAATATTATTGTTACATGAATGGATATTCTGGCTACAACCATATTTGTATTGCACAGAAGATTAGGAGAAGACCACCTTTACTTGCCCTATAAGGAAAATTTGCATTTTGCCGTATGCCATCTGGACTTTGCAACGCTCCAGCCATTTTTCAGAGGTGTATGACATCTATGTTTTCTGACATGGTGAAGCGCACAATTGAAGTTTCCATGGATGATTTATCTATAGTAGGATCTTCATTTGAAGGATGCTTGAACAATATGAAATTGGTGCTGATGTGAAAATTCAAATTTAGTATTGGGACAAATGCCATTTCATGGTACAAGAAGAAATTGTGTTGGGACACTGTCAAGTTTGGGGATAGAAGTTGATAGAGTAAAAATCGAAGTAATAGCCAAAATGCCATAATCAACCTTTGTCCAGGGGATTAGAAGCTTCTTGGGCCATGCTGGTTTTACAGGAGATTTATAAAGGATTTTTCTCACATTACAAGGCCACTGTGCAAACTTTGGGATAAAGATAATTGCTTTGATTTTGATGAAAAGTGTATAAAGGTATTCAACTTCTTGAAAAGACAATTGACAACTGCTCCTATAATCGATCCACCTGACTAGACAAAGCCATTTGAAATTATGTGTGATGCGAGTGACTATGCAATTGGAGTAGTGCTAGGGCAGAGGAAAAAAAGGGTATTTCACACCATTTACTATGCTAGCAAAACCTTGAATGCCCCTAAGATTGACTATGCCACTACAGAAAAGGAACTCTTAGCAGTGGTGTTTGCATTCAAATAATTTAGACCATACATTTTGGGGAGTAAAATAATGGTTTATACCAACCACTCAGCCATTAAATATCTCATGCTAAAACAGGATGCCAAGACAAGGTTAATCAGATGGATTATGCTTCTACAAGAATTGATGTGGAGATCAAAGATAAAAAGGGATCTGAAAATGTGGTAGCTGATCATCTCTCATGCCTGGAGAATCATACTGATAGTGAAATGGAAAAATGGCCATATAATGACTCCTTTCCAAATGAAAGACTATTGGCTATCCAGGACAGCAAAGAACCCTGGTTTGCAGACCTTGTAAACTATCTAGCATGCAAAATCATTCCTCGTGGGATTCTTCTCACAAGTGAAGTATTATCTGTGGGATGAGCCTATGCTGTACAAATGTTGCTCAGATCAGGTAATTTGCATATGCATCCTACAGGAAGAAATGCACCCCATATTGACTCATTGCCATGTCCTAAAATGTGGAGGATATTTTTTCGGTAAGCGCACAGCATCAAAGATGCTGCATAGTAGATTCTATCGACCTTCATTATTCAAAGATGCACACTCTTTTGTGACTACTTTTGACAGATGGCAAAGGATGGGACAAACCTCAAAAAGAAATGAAATGCCTCAGCATGGTGTGCTTGAGGTTGAAGTCTTTGATGTATGGAGACTCGATTTCATGGAACCATTTTCCCTCTCTGTGGGGCAGAAATACATTTTGGTAGCTATGGATAATGTCTCCAAACGGATAGAAGCAATAACCACTCCTACCAATGATTCAGTAGTGGTACTGAAATTCCTGCTCAAGAATATCTTCTCAAGGTTTGGCACCCCCAGATTCATTGTAAATCATGGGAGATCACAATTCTGTAACAGGCTATTTGAAGCATTGCTGAAAAAATATGGAGTTCGTCATCGCACTTCTTTGGCATATCACACACATACTAATGGGCAAGCTGAAATATCAAACAGAGGAATTGATACGATCGTGACCACTTGCAGTATATTTGCGAGGAGATTCGGAGTCAAAAAATACCATTGAATTATACTGAAAGGGAAGAGGATAGACTTATCTGGACCCCGAACAAGAGAGGAGTTCTCAGTTTAAAGTCAACTGTGGAAATTGCCCAAGAGTGGGGGCCAATCCATAGGGATTGGGAGAAAATATGGAACCAATCTTTAACCCCCCCACCCCACCCCCAAATGGCGCTCTGCGTCTGGCATGCCTGGCACATGTGTCTTCCTTTGGACAAAAACATAAAACGTCAAGGTGTTGGTCTCTGCATGTGAGTGCTGCGAGCAGAGGAATTCAGAAATAGGTGATCATATCTTTGGGACTAGTGAGATAGCTAGAGTTGTGTGGAAACGATCTGAAACACTTTTGGGAATCCCTCAACATAATTGTCAGACTTGGAAAGAAAGAATGTTATTCTGATTTATAAATGTGAAAAATAAAACTATGTCAAGTGCTGTGGTGGGGATTATTTCTGCTATTATCACATTGTCCCTATGGCAGAATCGGTATAGAGCTCGGTATGATGCGTACGAGCACCAGCAACTCAGACATGGAGACATGCACGACTTTCCATTAGTGATATTTTTAATTGTGCTAACTTTCGATGTGTTTTGTAGGGGATAAACAAGTGCATTCTGGAGGAGCTAAGTATCCAAGGTGTGAAGATCCCGAAGAAAAAGACCATAGCAATGACACGGGAGCCACCTTCTCAAGTGGATGAAGTTAATCTCTTACGGAAGCTGCCTTGGTATCCCAGGTGCATCAGGTGGAGGAGGAATCATTCGTAATGAGAAGGAACTTAGCAGCCTATTCTAATAATTTGGGGTAGGGACAAATAACAGTGCAGAGCTACGGAAAGTAAATGAAAGGCTACATTTGTGCCAGGACCAAGGATGGGGCCATGTCATCGCAAAAACAAATTTAATGCTAGTTGTCCAGTGATTGAAACAGAACAAGTATGATATCTGGTACTTAAGAGATTATTGGGACGAGCTTGTCATGATGGCTGCAGGTATACAAATGAGAGTAATGTATCAGTTCAGAGAAGTTAATAGCATTACGGATTTCCTTACTAAACAGGGTGCAACTGAACTAGATCAAAGAATCATCCAGGAGTCGCAAATGTCTACAAAGAATAAGGGCATATTGAGGATGGAGAAATGGAGACTACCATACTTAAGATGCAGATAGAGCTACTCCAGATGAGCATGACCAAGGTTGCGTTAGCGTAGAGGATGGGATATGTTGGATGGGCACTGAAAATGGAGTGTGCAGACGTTCAAATCATATTCTTGTAGAGGATGTGGAAACCGAGAGTATTTTTGCTGATAGACTCTACTACTCAATCTCAATTGTGGGGTATGAAGTGAAATACCCAAAGGAAGGGAATACAACATCTATGGAAAGCTCCAGGGGATAACAAGAATTTTATTTTGTGTTCTTGTCAGTCTGGCTTAGGGCTCGAAATTTTATTTGTGTGCGGTTTGACATTCACCCTAAGAATGTCGATTAATAATTTAATAAATTAGGGAAGAAGGTCGATAGTAATGATATTTATCTGAATCAATACCTTTTTTTTAAGAAAAAAATGACCTTGAGGTAACTATGCTATTTGATGAAACCTGTCAAGAAATTTATGAAATCCTCCTTTAACACCTCCTAGAAGTGTTGTATAAATGTGAAGTTCAACCTGTTTGGCCCAGGGCTTTTGGTGACTTTGCAATTCCAAACTGTTGTTCTTGTTTCTAATTTTGAAAACTCTTGAACCAACCATTTCTTCTCATTCACCAAGATTCTTTTTAGTGTTGGTATTAACAGTCTTGGCTTGATGGAGTTTTCTTGAGTGAATTGGCATTGAAAGTACACTCTAAGTTCTTCTTTCACTTCCTGCACATCTTCTTGACATTAGTCATTGAAGTACAAGCCATGAATTCTGCTAGACTGTTTGTTTTTCAGAATTGACGCATGGAAATATTTTGAATTGGCATTCTCTTCCTTTAACCATTTTTGTCTTGACTGTTGATAGAGCATTGATGTTTGAATTTTCTGTAGGCTTTGTAGTTTTGCCCACTCCTCTTTCTTTTGTGTACTTTCCAAATATGTAAGTGGACCTTGCCTGATTTTTGCATTAAATATGTAATTACTATTATTGCTTTGTCTATTCTTTCGGAGAGATACCCATTTGTTTCAAGATTCCATTGCCTCACCTTCTTCCTCAGATTTTTTATTTTCTCTTTTAAGATATAGCCTTTCGTCCCTTGTAAGTAAACTCAGATTCAATTTTGTCTCTATTGTTGTTTTTAGTGTTGGTTCAATTAGCCATGCACCAAAGACTTTACAAAGGTTGTGGACCCCAATCCTTAGCTACTTCTGATAATAGTAGGGGGTAGTGATTCGATAATTGTCTTTCCAGATTGCTTTGTGTTATATGCGGCCAACTACTTAGCCAGTCTTTACTTACTAAGAAACTATCTTGTCTGCTGGCCCCTTACCCGTTGAAACATGAGTGGTTTGCTCTTAATAAAGGTAAATCTACCAATTCTGCTGCTGCAATGAATTCCTCAAAGGCACCGGTTTCAGAGCTTATAAAAGTTGACTGTCCAATCCTTTCTTCTTATGATCTTACTGCATAATCCTTGAAGACCGATGGCATTTTCTAGTTCCTCGGATTGTTAAAACTAAAAGCTTGATAGTTTCCATGTTGTTAAATGTTGGTATTTATATTTGTTTTTAGGGACCTAGTTGCAATATATATTATTTGTATTGTATTTAATCCTTTGGGTAATTATGCAATAGTAAGCTTTCAATTCTCAAATTAAAATTTTGGTATTAGAGCCTTAAGATTGCTCAAACCCTAGCCCATCTTGCGCCGTCTTGCTACCCTTGCTAGAATTTTTGTCGATGACAACTTCCCCCACAACCCAGACCAAAGCCCGGCCGTTCCCCACCACTCCTGCGATCGCACAGCTGTCGGAATTTACTGATCTAACGGGAATTTGTGAAAGACCATGAGGCTTCTCCGCACGTCGCGGGTCCGATCGCCGGTGCCACCTCCGAAGCTCTCCGTGCATGGTGTGGTGAGAATGGAGCAACACTGAAGCTGAATTCGTTAAAGATTTCCATAAAAGTACTCAGACACAATATGGGGCAACAGTGAAGGCATTAAGGTCAGATAATGGAACAAAGTATACCAACAGAGCATTTGCAGAGTATCTATCATCGCATCGTAGGGAATTCAACACCAAACCACATGCCCATACATACCGGAGCATAATGGAGTGGCAGAGAGAAAGAATCATTATCTTCTAGAGGTTGCTCGGAGTAGGATGATTGCCATGAATATCCCAAAGTACCTATGGGGGTAAGTAGTTATGACAGCTACTTTTTTCATCAACAGGATGGCCTCACTTATACTGGAGTGGAGTTCCGGTTCGGAGAGGCTAAAAGGGAGACATTCTTTCTTTGAGAATATTTTGTTGTGTGTGCTTTGTACAGGACAACAAATTAGGGGTAGAAAAGTTGGATACGAGGGCTATGAAGTGTGTCTTTGTGGTGTACTCTGCTATTAAGAATGGATATGTTTGTTGGCATCCAGTTGAGAGAATACTGTTTGTGAGCATTAATGTCACGTTTTCGGAGCATGAATCGTACTTCTCCCATGAGTATCCCCATTCTTTGATGGCTCGTCAAATCTGAGTAGTATATGGCGAGAGGGGGAGAGCAGTAGTGATAGGGAGAGCTGGTGATAGTACGCGTTGGAGATATTTTTTTCCTTCTCCGTTGAGTGAGTCGGGAGTAGAGAGGAAGATTCTGAGGTTGGGGGATCCACTGTTAGTATATACGAGACATCATCCCCTCACCAAGTGGCAGAGGAGAGAGGAGACCAGAGTGGTACTTGAGTCGCCTGCACCTGTTCCATGCCCATTGTCCTTCACCTTCATCTTCATTAGTCCTTTCAGGTGATGTTACTCCTATCCCTGATATTACTGTTATGAGGACAACTCGCAGCAATGCAGAGTTCCCACCTAACAGATATGCTTTTCCCCTCAATATTGCTCATCCTCATGATATTGCCCATTCGATTTCTTATTCACATATACTTTCCAACCATGTAGCATTCATAGCATCTTTGGACATTGTCTCTATTCCTAAGTATTGACAGGTTGCAAAAGAAGACTCGAGGTTGAAAGCTGCCATGGTAGAGGAGCCTGAGGCCGTTACAAAGAACAAAATCTGGTGACTTGTGCCACTACCGCCGGTAAGAAAGCTGTTGGATGTAAATGGGTGTTCACTGTAAAGTAGAATCAGGAGGGCATAGTGGAATTCTATAAGGCACGACTGGTAACCAATGGTTACAGTCAAGTTTATGTGATAGATTATGATAAGACCTTTGCACCAGTGGCGAAGATAAGCACAGTCAGGACTCTGGTCTTTATTGCAGTGAACAAAGGACGGAAGTTACACTAACTCGATGTAAAGAATGTATTTCTTTCATGGTGATTTGTTGGAAGAGGTGTACATGGAGATTTTCCCACGATTCGGTACCAGTCAGACAGGTGGTCAGGTTTACAAGCTCGAAAAGTCACTGTATGATTTGAAACAATCTCATCGAGCTTGGTTTGAGAAGTTTAGGAAGGTTATGGTTGGGATGGGATATCAGGAGATCAATGTTGATCATACTATATTTTTCAGGTAGGATGGAAGTCATACCACGATGCTAGCAATGTATGTGGATGACATGATCATTACCAGCGATGATGAGAGTGAGATCGCAAAGCTGAAGGTGAGACTTGGCAAGGAGTTTGAAGTGAAAGACTTGGGGCAGTTGTAGTACTTCCTTGGTATTGAGGTGACCCATGGACTAAAGGGAATGGTTCTATCTCAGACGGAAGTATTTTCTAGATTTACTCAAGGAGACAAGTATGTCGGGCTGCAAGCCTGCTAAGATGCCGATTGACCAGAGATTAAAGTTGAGTGCAGAAGTAGGCGAGCTAGTTGACAGAGAGCGATATCAAAGATTGGTAGTGATATGAACCTAGCCAACTTGTGACTTAACCCAATACCAATATTTGTGGTTCGAAAGAAAGGGTCAAAAAATTGACAAACTTGTCGAGAATTTGACCCGACACCTATAATGAAGGTGTGAACCAAACTTACATGTTTGAAGAAAAGAAATTCGCCACTTAATGAACCTTTTTGAAAACTTGTTTCAAACAAACTCAAGAAGATAAGAATTTGTAAAAACCGATGCCACTTTTCTTAAACAAAGAAAGATAAGTAAAAAAGAGTTCATAAAATAACTAAGGAAATTTTATCTCACAAGAACTACTTGAAAACATTTGATGCCTGAAAAAAGTTCAACCATGCCTCTTATATAGGCCATGGGGTACATGGATTAGCATTAAATAGGTTCATGAACTCCTTAAATGCAAGCTTTGATCATGCAACCTTTCAATTGCACTTGTATCCAACTAAGGCATGACCAAGCCTTCAACTCCATTTTCTTTAAGGCCTTTGAACGTCTAGACTTGTATGGAGAGTGAAAGGTCTGAAATACCCTTTTAAGTCATGCATGGGCATGCGTTAGGGCTTTTGCAAGTGGGCCTTGAGCTAGATTGGGCTTCACGGATGGGCTAGCCAAATGGGCCTCATCATCCATGAGTGTTTTGACCTTGGTCCATGACCTTGGGCCGTAATACATGCCCAAGCATGTGGGAACGTGGCCCTCTTCAAATGGGCTCACCAAGTGGATGATTTAAGCATGGTGTCTTTGATTTGTAGGGGTTGTAAATTCAGCCCATGTGTCTTGAATCAAAATTCCAAGTTCTTCCTTGAATAGGTCAATGAGGACCAATGTAAATTGAGAATTTTGAGAGAAAAGGAAAGAGAGACAAAATACAAGGAAAAATAGGCCATTAGAGAAAAAAAGAGTGAAAATAGAATGAGAGAAAAAAAAATTATTTGGCCTATAGGAGTGAGATCAAGAGTGCTTTCAATTCTCGTGTTTCTATGATTGTACTTATGTACAATGAAGCCCTAATCACAACTAACAACCTTACTGGTACATTACCAAGAAAAATTGTTTCCCTATGGAAGTAATTAGCAGATGTGATGCAGAAGAACTACCCTGGGGTTTACCCCAAATCCGAGGCATTGAACATCAAATTGATTTTGTTCCCGAAGCTACCATACCTAATAGATCATCCTATAGTAGTATCCCTACATCCGTGAGCCAAGTAAGGAGTTTCCACGACTTATCTAGCTTTTACAGGCGCTTCGTGCTTGATTTCAGTAGCCTAGTTGCCCCCATCACGATGGTAATCAAGAAGAATGTGCCATTCAAGTGGGGAGAAGAGCAAAAGAAGGCATTTGAACTCATAAAAGGGAAGTTATCTCAAGCCCCTTTACTTTCTTTGCCTAATTTTGCTGGGTCATTTGAAATTGAATGTGATACTTCTGATGTAGGTATTAGTGCAGTGTTGATGCAAGAAGGACGCCCCATTGAGAAGTTGAGTAGAGATACATTGAACCACCCAACTTGATAAAGAGATGTATGCATTGGTGAGAGCTTTAGGAAATTGGCAGCATTATCTATGGCCAAAGGATTTCGTGATCCATACAGATCATGAGTCATTGAAGTACCTCAAGATCCAACAAAATTTCAACAGAAGACACATCAAGTGGGTTGAATACATAGAAATGTTTCCTTATGTGATCAAGTATAAACAAGGTAAGGAATATGTGGTTGCTGATGTACTTTCTCAAAGGTACTCCCTTATTTCTTTGCTAGAAATTAAATTACTTGGCTTTGAGCATATTAAGGATTTGTATGAGGCTGATAACGGCTTTAAGAGGGTTTATGTTGCATGTGAGAAGGCTGGTTTTGAGAAATTTTATAGGCATGATAGGTTCCTTTTTCGTGAAAATCATTTATGCATGCCTATATGTTATATGCGAGAACTACTTGTGAAAGAAGCTCATGGTAGAGGGTTAATGGGACAATTTGGAATAGATAAAACTTATGATGTTATGCATGATCATTTTGATTGGCCTAACATGAAGCATGATGTTATTCGTGTTTGTGAAAGTTGTGTAACGTGCAAGTTAGTTAAATCTAGATTAAACCCCCATGGATTGTACACCCCCTTACCTATTCCTCATAAACTATGGATTGATATCTCAGGATTTTGTTATAGGGTTACCAAGGTCTAAGAAGGGAAGGGATTCTGTTTTTGTTGCTGTGGATAGGTTTTCAAAAATGGCTCATTTTCACAAAACTGATGATACTTTTCATGTTGCTGTTATATTGTTTAGAGACATTGTTAGATTGCATGGCGTGCCTAGGACTATTGTGTCTGTAAGGGATGCAAAATTTTTAAGTTACTTTTGAAAAACTTCGTGGGCTAAGTTTGGGACTAAGTTATCATTTTCAACTACTTGTCATCGCCAAATAGATGGCCAAACTAAAGTTGTCAATAGGACCTTAGGAACATTGCTTCGTGCATTGATATATAAAAGCTTGAAAACTTGGGAAGAATGCTTACCACATGTCGAATTTGAATACAATAGAGGTATTCATTCAGCTACACAATATTCACCTTTTGAAATTGTTTATGGTTTCAATCATTTATTTCCTATGGATTTAACTCCTTTACCTTTGAGTGAAAGATTGAACGGCTGAGCACAACCAAACGGGTGGATCCTTTGGCCAGTATCCGGTAGATCCAAAAGTACTTATTCAGGTATGTGCAGGAGAACAGGAACTTAGAAATAGGTCCTGGTTGGTTCGTCGCCGCTTGCAATGTGACTTTGTCAATAAGGAGTTAGCCAAGTGTGATTTTCCCATTTATTGGATTCTCCAGGAAAAAACCGCATGAGTCATTGACACAACCGGGTCAGGGTGGTCTAAAGTAATTGGTGAATAAACCCGGATTGAGATCCGTATAGAGAGTGGAGTTGCTGTAAACGGGTTCGTAAGTAGATGACTTGTAATGGCGGGAGCAGTCGTAGAGGGAAGGTATGATCCGAGGTCAAGGTGCAATCTTTCAGGCTGCCGAGGGGTTTTGAGGCAAAGTTAGAGACAATAGAGTCCAGTGGAATTGTCTTTGGAGACGGGGCTAAAGAGGTTTTTATGGGAAGGGTTGAAGAAGGTGGAGAAGAAAAGGAAGGTGATGAAGAAGAAAAATTGAAGAGAAGACATTGTTTTGATAAGAAATGTACTTTAGTTTTCAACTTGACTCCAAGGTTTTAATAGAAAAAAAAGTCAAGGCTTTGGATAAAATAGAAGCCTGTTTGCGAGATTATCTAGGGATCTAGATTTGTTTGGGATTTTTGTTTCCATAATCCACAACGTACCCAGTATATCCCCAACTAAGTTTGGGCTGGGGGGGTCAGATGTACGCGGCCTTACCTTTATAATATTTACAAAGAGGCCATTTCCGTTGCGACCCAATATGCATTGCACCATTTGATATATTGAGTTTTAACAACTTCACTAAGGCCCAGTTTTGCGCAGACCTTCTTTTACTTCTTCAATTACTTCTTCTATTACTTGTTCTTATTTTTAGAAGAAGAGGTGTTTTGCGCAAGTACTTAACAATAATTATTTGAAATTTTTAATTACATATTACCAAAATTAGCAGTAGATTACCAAAATAACCTTCATTTAATTGATTAAATTTGATTAATACATTAACAAATAAAACATTAAATTTATCCCATATCCCTAATTCTTCCCCCATCGTTTGTGCTTCAGCTTTGTGCCCCTAATCATATTGCAAACAGGACTCTTGACAGCACAAGCCTTCTTTGCCTTCATTTTCCAAGAAAAGAAGCTCCCGAGTCCACAACCTTTTGGATCATATTCATAATAATTCTCCTGTGATCTCACGATGTTAACAGCTCTCGATAAGGAAGCATGAGAAGAAATGGATGAGGGTGGTTGGTGGTCACCGATGCTTCTGCTAAAGCTTCTGCATCTGGGATAAACCTTTGTATCATGAAATTGGGTGAACTTGTGTCATTGATTACCTTATAGCAGGAGTGATGTTCCATGGAGGAGGAGAAGAACATCTTGTTGGTAATAGCAAATTTCCTGAGAAGATGGAACTCGGACCTGTTTTCCAATAGAAGAATGAACGGCGAGAAGGAAGATGCCCGATCGGTGAGGACTAGGGAAAAGGGTAATATTATCACGTAATTCATGTAAAAGTTTGAGAAGAATGAACTACATAGTTGTTGACTAGATCTCTGTCTAGCATACAGGAACAAATGTTGAGATCCATTTTTTCCCATTTTGGGAACGATTGATGGGTGGGAGACGGTGCAGGCGGCACTCCTGTGATATGGTGAAGTTGCCCCCGCCCTCCTATGGCCATCCGGACCAATCGTGATCATAAAGAGTAGTTGTGATCATTCAGTTTGACAGACAATGGTGAGTCTTGAAATTTTTTTGGTGGTGATGAATTGATATGTTTCAGGAATTTGGCAAATTGGGTAGTTAGATCCTCTGTGGCTTGGCTTGCCTCCGGAAATGTCGCAAGAGCAAGATCTTTGGAAACATCATCCGGCATGATCTCGGTGATGTCCTCGTTTCTGGGTAGATGATGAGTATTTCAGTGATCAAATCTATGAATTCGAACCATGCTCTAATACCATGATAGAATTCAAGAATGTAGATTTGTGTAAAAAATATTGTGTATTCATTGTATGTTTTACATAGTTTAAATAACTGATTACATTCAATAGGAAAGGAAAGGATATCGGGAAATAAGGAAAGGATCAATTAGTTGATCGTTTTCTTTTACAAGTATTCGAGATTTTTCCCTTTCCTAACATCCTGGAAGCAGTCTTCCATTTGTCTCGAATAATAGTCAAAATGACTGGAGCTCCAGTAACTTCACGGACCTCTTGAACCCTTCCTTGGCCTTTGTGCCTTGATTGATAGCTAGAGTGGCATCACCACTACCATCCATCTTGAAATCCAAATCCTCGTTTGTCTAGGGAGGTTTCCACCACTCAAAGACTTCATGGAGACCTAGTGGCAATTTCCCTGGAGACTGAATATTCGTTATGCATTATTGGAGGTCATCGAGAATAGGGCAAAGTTCACTAGCCACCAGATCCATGTGGTCATGCATATGAGCAGCGTTGCCTTGTTCACATACATCGGCGGTATTTTGACGTCGCCGCGGCACCGACTGAGAAACAAAACCACCGAGAGGATGAAAACCAACAGAGCTGGATAGATTACTTACATCGGTGGTAAGTTCATAATTCTCTTCAACTTTGAGAACCTCATCGTCGACTTTGTGTGTACATTCGTCAAATATTGGTAGACCTTTGTAGGTGAGGAAAATTTATTCGTCTGCTTCTTCTCATACTCCCTCTCTTTGGTGAAGAACGAAGGTGTGGCACCGCTGATGGTTACGTCGAGCGAAAAATATTGCATAGGTTGTATGGGTGCTTCCATCTAGAGCGAGTAGAGGCACCGCTAAACATCTCGGAATACGGAACCACTTCTCAATTTGACCATGGACGCTTCACTGTCTCTTCGTGGTGACGGGCCACAAAATGGGGGTGGAAAACGAGACTATTTTTGTTTGTAAAACGTACGATTGGTGTGTAGCCGGTGGGACATGATTGAACTGTTCTAGGCTCTACTGTCTGCAAGGTGTCCACCCGTCGGTGGATGTTGTCGAACACAAGCTTCCATCACTAATCAGACATCTTCTCTAGCATGTCCTGAATTTGCATACGGTTGTCCCGTGCAGAAACCTCATTAATCTGCATCTGGGACAGAACTCCGACAAACCCAAATACTTTGCGAACATGGGGGAATTTGTTTTTGACAGAATCACTGTGCCGTTTCGCAACAGTTTAACTCTAATACCAACTGTTGCAATCTGTAATGGAGAATACACGGTACAACTGTTATGATGTAGAACAGGGGAAGCTATTTTGATACTCCAATAAGGAGTGAACAAACAAATAGAATTATGGCGGAATTCTTAACTTCATTCAATAATCAACTACCCTGTCTACATGATTTAGTCGACTTTTTAAAAACCATGATTTCGACTAATGAGAGTCAATACTTAATGATGGCAGTTGGCACTAAACATGCATGCTACCTATAGAAAACCGACAAAAAATCTTAAAAACAGACAAGTATTAAACGCATGGCATGACTTCTTGGTGGTTCACCATGCGGGGGTGCAG
Source organism: Pinguicula moranensis (assembly GCA_028565015.1). Classification (NCBI taxonomy): domain Eukaryota; kingdom Viridiplantae; phylum Streptophyta; class Magnoliopsida; order Lamiales; family Lentibulariaceae; genus Pinguicula; species Pinguicula moranensis. Next base: position 1,242 of record JAOWBN010035382.1, on the reverse strand, counting down.
CCGTCGCTTTTGTTTGGAAGATAAAATCACTTGTTTTTTTTTTCTTATTTCATTCAATTGCATACATTGGTTTTTATACATATAGATTACAGACAACAATCTAACTAGATTCATACATTTCGGCTGCTAATTCATACTTTTTGGCTGCTATTGAATTGCTCCACTGTTTTGGTCGGCTTTGAATTGATATTGGTCAGCTTTGGATTGCTTCACTGTTTTTGGTCAGATTTGGCGGATTCTTGTCTAACAGCCTCCCTCAAATTGGACAGTCGGGTCTTCGATGCCCAATTTGTGTAATATTTTGTTGAATGACTTGCTTGGAACTGCTTTGGTTAAGATATCTGCCAATTGATTTTCTGACCGAACAAATGGTATTCTGATGATCTCTGCCTCAAGTTTTTCTTTGATAAAGTGTCGATCGACTTCAACATGCTTAGTTCGATCGTGTTGTACTGGGTTTTCAGATATGCTGATTGCTGCCTTGTTATCACATTTCAGCGGACATGGTCCTCTTATTTCAAACCCAATTTCAGACATTAATTTTCGTAACCAGAGGATTTCTGTAAGTCCTCGAGCTATTCCTCGGAACTCAGCTTCTGCACTTGAGAGGGCGACTACTTTTTGTTTCTTGCTTTTCCATGTTACTAAGTTCCCCCCAATTATCATGAAGTACCCTGAGGTGGATCGCCTGTCAATCGGACATCCAGCCCAATCTGCATCTGTGTATCCTTCTATGTCAAGGTGTCCATTTTTCCTGAAGACAATCCCTATGTTGGTTGATCCTTTCAAGTATCGCAATATTCTGAGGACTGCTTCCATGTGTCTTTTACTTGGATTGTGCATAAATTGACTTACCACTCCTACTGCATGTGCTATATCAGGTCTTGTGTGAGATAAGTATATAAGTTTTCCAACAAGACGTTGATATCTTTCTCGATCTGCTAGCTCACCATCATCATCTCGTACTAGCTTTTGATTTACGACCATAGGAGTATCAGCCGGTTTACAGTCTAATAATCCTGTTTCTGCAAGTAGATCCAGAATATATTTTTTCTGGGATATAAAAATTCCTGTTTTTGATCTCAGCACCTCAATCCCAAGAAAATATTTCAGATTCCCTAGATCTTTCATTTCAAACTCCTGGAATAGATTGTGCCGTAGTTGTTCTATTTCTTCTTGGTCGTCTCCTGTAATGATCATATCGTCAACATAGATAATGAGACATGTTATCCTGTTTCCCTT
>JAOWBN010035360.1:0-10144 GCA_028565015.1 Pinguicula moranensis | reverse complement strand
GGTTAAAGGATCACGAGTTATCTATATTAGATTGGATCATAATGCATTGCTAGATTAAACTTATGATTTATAGATTTATACATTAATGAGATTAGTTTATTACCGATCTGGATATGAATCCTACCGGGTCGCTCCATTTTGACGAACTGAAGCATAAAAAATTAATTATATGAGACATAACCAAGATCGGGTCGAGACGAATTAATTAGAATTAATTAGTTCGACAACCTGGATACGAAAAAAATTGAGTCTCGGTGGGACCCACTCAATTTTTGGCCATTAGGCTCGATTTAATCGAGTCCAACACATGGGAAAGGAAAAATTGGCTCGATTAATTCGAGCCTTATAGACTAAATATAAAAGGCGGAATAGAGGCGTGAATTGCGTACGTGGGTTGAAGAGATTTCAACCGAATTCCGTCTTCTTCCCATTTTCATCTTCTCAAACAAATTTATCCGTACGTGACTTCAATTTCGACGCCGTAGACGCCGAAAATCGAGAGGTCTAGTAGCCTACTTTGTTCTTTGCGGAGTAAACATGGTGGAGATCTCCTACTTTGGAGATTTTGTGATCCCCGAATCGAATCTATTCGCACGGGATTGCTCGAAACCGAGGTATGCTTTTGAATCCTATACCAAGAGCATTCACTACACGTGATTACAAGGACTCATTTAAGAATGTTGATTCGAATTTGAAAGTTTTCAAAAAATCTGAAACGTGCAAATTTTTCCAACATGTACAGGGTATATAGTATTGGACTTGACCAATATTGACTTACTACATGAATTGTATTTGTGTCATCAGCAAAGTCAAATACTATTAATTCTATAATTTTGGATGATTAATGCGTATTATGTGAGATTATCAAACACTCTTTTTAACCAAGGGGCTATAAATGTGTGTTTTTCGAATATACATGACTCATGCTAGAAGTTATGAATTATCAAGATGATACTTTTGTCCGTCTAATCTCCTATGAGATTGTTAATATCCTCATGCCACTTGATGTTGTAATAATTGTTATGCATGCATTTGTAATTATGAGATAATCACATATAAATTGTCCATTGCAAAAGGAGTTAGAAAAGTCATCATTGACAATTCTTTTAGTTTGTGCTAATAATGGACTAGAACAAAATGACTCTATTAAATTTCAGTGTTTCTATTTAGTGAAGTTGCTGGAACTCAATACATCAAATGACGCAATGCATATCGGGTTGCAACGAAAATGACATCTTTGTATAATTACAAAGGTAAAGTCACGTACATCTGACCCATCAGACCTCAACTTAGTTGGGAATATATTGGATACATTGTTGTTGTTGTTGTTGTAGATAATCACATATAAACAACTATATATTGAAGATCAAAAAATTAATTAATGAATATTACGTGAAAAAAGAATTAATACTAAAAGAAATTAAATGATCACGATTTGTCTGTGCTAAATCGAATCATAATGCATTGCTAGATACCAATTATGATTTATAAATTAATGAGATCAATTTATTACCGATCTGTATATGGATCATACTGGATCGCTCTATTTAACGAACGGAAGCATAAGTAATTAATTATGTGAGACATAATTAATTTCGCCAATGAATCGAGATCAGGTCGAGATGAATTAATTAGATTTAATTAATTCGACAACCTGGATACGAGAAGAAATTGGGCCTTTGGTTGGACCAACCCAATTTATGGTAAATCGAGCCCAGCGCAAGGGAGACAATTAATAATTATTGGGCTTGAACCAATGGCCCAAAGCTCATAAGTATAAAATGCGTGAATTGAGAATTCACGTAGGAGAGAGTCGGTTTTGTCTTCTTCGGCCATATTCTTCTTGAACGGAATTCAAGACAATTGCAAAATCGAGGAAAGGAAAATTCCGTCGAGCTCGCCGCTGTCGTGGGTCTAGCAACCGCGCTTCAGCTCTCCAGGGAGTGAACACTATTAGAGTTTTTCTTTGCTGAAAATTGCGTCATCAAACCTCCACGGGATTCGCCCGGGTTCGTTCAATTTCGATCCAAATCCGTCGGAAACTCATGTTAGTTCGCTAGTCCTTGCATCCAGATTATGGATTACACGTTTATATTCTTGCTTCGAATTTGAGATTGAGAAATTCGAAATTTTCAAAATGTGTTCTTGAAGCCCAACAGAAATAGCGGTAGTGGAACCGACACATCTATCTTGTAATTAGACGATAGTAGTAGAGGACGGTGTCAATCCGCTACCGCTACTACCTTTATCTAGATTAATACATAGAGATAGAATAAAAATGTTTTTACACACAAATGTTAGAGATAGGTTCGATTGAAGACTTCGATTTTATTAACCTGATAATGGATTGAACCCCTTTTTGCACTAAAAAAGCTTGTATTCAATGTAAGACTTTGTAAGTAAATTGCACGTCAAACAGGATTTAAAGGGAGTATTGGAATAAGTTAGTTCTATATTTAGTATTCAGAGAATCGTTGGCCCGAGTTTTAATCACTTTATGCGGGGTCATTTTACATAGATCACATGGATTAGTTGAGCTAAAATAATTTTGAACACCATAATCACCAATAAAGGTTAGTTCTAAATTCTTTTTTTTGTATCGTAGGGTATCCAGGACCAATACGATCCTGACTAATCCCCGGGGTGGATCAACAACGCCCCCAATCGATACACCATCGAATTACGAATCTTTTGATCCGAGGACGTGGCCCTACCATATTGTCTACAGTGGAAATTCCGTATTCGTTTCAGCGAAAATTTGAACTTCAAACCTCTGGGCAAGCCCTTGATTGTCTCGGTCCTTACCACTGAGTTAACACGTCAGGGTTTTAATTATATTTAGTATTAGTTTTTCCAGAAAAGAAAATATTTATAATAATTAAACTATAAGACAATGTTGTAATTAATTAACTAAGTCTGAGACTTTTATATAAAGTAGCTTATAATCACATTATAGAAAGAAAGCAACAAGATGGCACCTGGACAAGGAGATGGGCCTTAGCTTTTCCTATATATAAAAGGGGGGCATGGACCTTATAAATAAAAGAAAAAACCCAGCAAGTGAAGAAGCCCGGCCCGAAATTGATTCGGCCTAAACAAAGGAGGTAAAGGCCATCTCATCCAAAGGAAAATTCACGTAGATTTCACTTTAAATTTTTTATTTTTGAGGCTGTTATGTCAATATCAGATCACCTCTTCTTACACGCCCTATAAGCATATGCATTCACTTGTATTTATCCTTCAGTGCATTCCATGTCCTGGAACTTATAAGTCGTCGACCGTTGTACTAAAGCAATACAAGCCCATAAAGAAATCCCTCACTGTACTTCATCGTCAACCCTGAAGGAAGCTCTGGATCGTGGAGCGTAAAGAAAGAAAGATATTGTAATAAGTTGTTTGAGACGGGTGTACGGAATCCCAAAACACATATTTTGTATCATCGTTGCACATGGAGGATGTCGGATTGCATAATATTGCACTTTCTAGCAGTCCAGTTCCACAGCAACCACGGTTCACTTCATGAAAACCTGACAACAAATTTAGGATAACGTGAATAGAATAGAACTAAGCAGGGGCGGAGGCAGAGGGCATGGTTTTTGCTATTTGGTCCCCAGAATATTATAATTATATTTGTTTAGGATATAAGATCTGTTTAGATGGAGAATGCAAATTTTTAATCTTATGATCATGGGTTTTATCCCTCTGGGTACACTATAGAACCTTGATAGCATTTCATCAATTCTAATAGGATTTTGCATTAATATTTTGTTCGGATAGTTTTTTATTATTTTTTTTATACTTTTTTAATATAATAATATATTTATAATTTAATGTTTTACTTGATTAATGGTCAGCCAATTGGTTAATTAAACTTGTTTTGACTCTTTGAAATTTTTATTATATTTTTAAATATTTTTTATTATATTTTTTTACCGTTCTTTGATATAATTCTAATAGGTTGATTCAAGTTATTTTAACTCTTTAAGTTTCTATGAACATATATACCCAACCGGATCAGATCCTACTCGACCCGACCCTCACTTAATTTCCTAAGTTCGCCCCTTAAATAAGAAAATTGTTGGAAAAAGAGGAAATTGATGGTACCATATATTTGAGGCCTTCTGATCATATCATCCAACGGCTTATAAATATCCACGTAGATTATCTTTGTGTTTCGTCTTTGCAGGGCCTTTATTTTTTGCTGGAGCTGTAAGTTGTAATCCCGGGCAACAGCGGAGAGCGATTCAATGCAGCCGCGTTGAACGAAAGCGTTATCGGATTTCAAGGTGATGATAGCTGGGATGCAACCCATGGGGGGTAGACCCACTACAGCGATCTTGCGTATACCCATATCCAAAAGACCCTGTAAAAAATGAGCAAACAATTTTACAAAGGGGTTATCAATTTGTATGTATGTTACAAATTAATGAAGGAATTAATGAATATTACCTGGATTAATTGTTGTGAGAGCTTTAACACTAGACGCTCATAACTGGAGATAGTGTAGGTTATGCTTCGAATCGGCTCGATGTAATAATTCGTAATAAAATCATTTGTGCCAGCACTTATGAGAATTACAGCATTGCTTATTAGCCGTTCAGTTTTCTCCTTTCCAATGGAAGATTCCAATCTTGACTGGTATTCTTTGAAGTAGTTTAGTTGTTGTTGTAGTGAAATGGCGCCCTGTGTCCAATGAAAATGGAAGAGTCGAGCTTGATAGCATCAACAAAAAACATTTTTGAAATCGATGCATACATGTATACATTGTTAGGATCTTTATTTATATAAGAATCCTATGGTAACTTGAATTATTAATCTGGGAAAGAATTCTAATTATATTAGAATTTCTCCCGATAAATATATATATTTTTTTAACCATTAGGGTTAAGGAAAAATATTTGAGAGAAAATTGAGATTGAGTTGTGGCTCTGTGTGCGGTGCAAACTTGAGATTTTCTGTGTCTCCTTTGTATCACGGGATTGTTCTTAGTGGATTGATTCCCCTCCTCCTGTGGAAGTAGACTTTAAGGTCGAATTACGTTAAATCTTGTGTGTTATTTTTTTTCGCTTCATAGGATCTATATTGATTCAACCCCAACAAGTAGTATCGGAGTCATGTTCGTGATTGAAGTTGTACACAGATTGAAAGAAAAAAAAACTGTAAAACCCCAATCAATCTTTTGACCGCCGCCGCTGCTGTTTGACGGATCAATTTCTGTAATTCGCCGCCCCCAACGGAAAAATTTAGAGCATCATTGTGAAGCCAATTTCTTGTAGAACAAAAACCCTAAAGTTTAAGAGATCAATTGTCGTTGGAGGCTAGCCAATTTTGCGATCGAACGTTTGGCGCAAACCCTACGCCACTGCGATTTGCCCACACACTCCCGTTATTCTGAAGACCGATTTTGAAATTGGACACTCCTACGTGAAGTTTGTTCAATGGGGAACAAAGCCTAGTGGGTGCCACTGTCCATTTTGTATCGGAATGTGTTCGATTTGGCCGTCGAAGTTTCTACAAGTGCGTGGGGAGATAGGTGTGCTTTTCTGTTCGGAATTTTTTTTTTTGTAGTTTTCAGCGAAAAATAGCGTTTCCAGCAAGATCTAAAGAGATAAAATGATTCTGTTCTTTTTGTGATTTTTCTGATCAAATTTTATATTTTTTGGCGAGTGAATAGTACTTCCAGCGTGAATAGTGCTTTTTTTTGGAAAAAAACAAATAAAGGATTTGGAGGTTTGTTGACTTTCTCGAGAAAGTTGTTTGAAAGTTGAGATTGCAAAATATGAGCCCAACATGAGTTTCACTATGTGGCAAGTCAAGATGAAGGCGTTCTTGACGCATACTAGTTTATAGAAGGCTATTTTGGGTAAGGCCAAGAAGCCTGCTGACTTGGATGAAAATAAGTGGATGGAAATTGAGGAGGAGGCGATATCCACTATTCAGTTGTCCTTCTCCGATGAGGTATTGCGTGAAATTCTTGATCAGCAGACCACCATTGACCTGTGGAATAAGTTGAAAACTTTGTACATTACAAAGACACTTACTTCGAAATTGGTTGCCAAGCATCGCTTGTTTTCCCTTACCATGAAAGAAGGCACATCAATACATTCACATATTGATATTTTCTCCTCTATTGTTATAGATTTGACTAATATAGAAGTCAAGTATGAAGATGAGCAGCAAGCACTGATGTTGCTTAGGTCGTTGTCTTCATCATTCAAACAAGTACGTGAGACTCTTATCTATGGTAATAAATCTCTGAAGTTGGATGATATTAAAGCAGCTCTGTGTCGAAAGAGTTGTTTGATAAAGAACTTTCTAAAGACCATGATAATGAGGCATTAGCTATTAGAGGAAGATCTTCTGAGAGGAAATATAATGGCAATCATTCGAGATCCAAGTCGAGGAAAGGAGGTCGAAGTTGTTGGAATTGTGGGGAAAAAAAGGACATTTTAGAGCCCAATGTCGTTTCCCTCAGAACAAAAATGGAGATAGTGATGATAAGAATGTCGATGACATCAATCATGCTGTAAGTGAAGATTGTACAGATGTTTATGGTGTGAGTAAAGATAGTAAGTGTAACCAAGAATGGATTATAGATTTTGCATGCCCATTTCACATGTGTCTCCATAGGGCGTGATTTTTCCTCGTTTGAACCAATTAACAGAGGATTTGTAATATTGGGTGGTAAGAAACCTTGCAAAGTTACTGGAGTTGGTACTATCAAGATCAAGATGCATGATGGCATGATCAGGTCATTGACTAATGTAAGGTATGTTCCTGGTATTGGTATGAATCTCATTTCTCTGCCTATTTTGGATAGTTGTGGCCACAGGTATGTTGGCGGAGATGGTGTCTTGAAGGTTCTGAAGGGTGTTTTGGTAGTGATGAAAGCTGATAAAGTTGGTAAGACCTATGTGTTGAAGGGGTCTACCATGAAGAAATCAGTTGTTGTTCCAAAATCAACATATTACTCTGGCTACAAAAGTGAATGTGAAGAGATATTCTCCCATTGAGAGATATTCGTCTAAGGTGGAGACCTGTGATAGTGTTTTGAGCAAACACAAGAAAGTGAGCTTCGATTCCGTGGTTGAAGGAAGTATGAGTACTTCTGTTGGTGTGAAATCTATTGGTCCTACTAGTGCGACGCTAAAGTTATCTTGTATTGGCAAGTTCAAGCATGACTTGAGCTTGATTAAAACCCATCATTGAGCTGCACCTCAAGGGGTGCATAGAGAAGGAGAAGAAAATCAAGTTTGTTTGTGATTATAGATAATTCAAGTCAATGGGGTAATTGTTAGAATTTTTAGCTATATAAGAATCCTATGGTGACTTGAATTATTAGTCTCTAAAGAATTCTAATTGTATTAGAATTTCTCCCTATAAATACATATTTTCATAACCTTTAGGGTTAAGGGTGAATATTTGATAGAAAAAAAGTGAGACTTAAATTGTAGCTATGTATCTACAGACTTGACTCCTTTGTATCACGAGAATTTGCTTTCTTAGTGGATTAATTCCATTCTCATTGTGGAAATAGGCTTTAAGGGCAAACCACACCAAATCTTGTGTGTTATTTTCTTTTCGCTTCATATGATCTATATTGATTCACCCCCAACAGCTGGTCTTCCTCTCTGATTCGGTTTGTAATTTGGTTGGAAAGGAAAGGCTTAAGGATTTGTATGGCTCGGAGGTATATAAGGGGGCTCAGAGAAGAATTGAAGGGAACAGTGGTGGAGATGAAACAAAGAACATCGAAGTAGCTTCTATATTTGTCAATTGTGAGCCGAAAGCTAGAAAGGATTCAATTCGTAAACGGCTTAGGATGTTGAATAAACCTTTGAAGCAATGGTGAGCAAGTTGAATCGGATGCAGAAGAAGATAGCCTCTAAGAGGTTTAAAGAAACCTGATGGCTTAGGGATTTTGGTGAAAAATTTGAAGGAAGCCATTTTCTCCATTACATGTTTTTGGTATGTAAATATGTCCAATTGAATTAATTATGGTAATTATTTATTAATTACCTAATATTAAGAATTTTAATTAGAGTAGGATTCTACTACCTAATTAGGTTCAGAGTCAATTATATAATTATACGTTAATTACTAAATCCTAAACCCTCCCTATAAATAGCGCGTTCAGTACGCCTATTTACTACACACCATTCATACTCTCATGATATGAATCCTTGTTGAACTTGTGGCGAAACTCACACAAATTCAAATTCAAAAACAAGATCTAAAAGGGACGAATTTGTTGTCTTTTTGCCTGAAGACAACTTGTATCAACCAACGAGAAGTCATGATTTATGTAACCGAGAACGGTACCAAATAATCCCCTGAAAGCAACTTGTGCTAACCAAGAATCAAGGATAAGTTCTTTGAAAGAACGATGCCACTTGTCTCAAAGAGAAAAGATAAATCGAAAATTGGTTTAAATCAAAGAGAATGCTAATCTCACAAAATTGCATAAAAATCAAGGTGTAGGTCTTGGGTCTGCCCCTTATATAGGGGATTAAGGAGGCAAAATTTGGGGCTAGTTCCCCGCTAGGAACTTAATTCTAACTAGATAAACATAATTAAAAAAACGTTTCCTAATCTTTTAGATATGGATAAGGAAATATCAAGTTAGATAAGTGATAATTTATTAATATCCTTATCTAAATATTTGGATAATGAAGGAGTATCTTTGGATAAGGAATGAATCCTTTTGAATGATTTTTTTTGGGAAGAAGCTTCCTTATCCTTTGAATCCTTGAACTTTGTATTGTTTTCACTTGTTCTTGGACTCCACAAACCACCCCATGCATGCACTATTCATTTGGACTTGCTTCTTGGGCCATGACTTGGATCATGGTAATAGAACATGCCATTTCAGGTGGGCTATGGGGCTCACTAAGCATAAATAGGTCTTTGGGTCCATTTTCTTCTTCTCGAGCTCAAACTTCTTGGATCATTAGGTTCAAAGCCTCTTGAATTTCTTGGCTCTTAGCCGTATGATTGGCCATTCTTGAAGCCTTAATGGATCACGACTTGCAGCACCATCTCGCCATCTTTGGGCTCTCCATTGGGCTCCATTTGCACAACCTCTTAGTCCACGTCACTAATAGGTTTGGGTGCAACTTGGGTTGCATCATTTTATACCTTGCCACAAAACTAATGATGTTTCTCATGTTGCTGATTTATTCTTTAGAGAAGTCTATTGGATTTAATCCATTCCGACATTTGCGGACCCATGAGTGTAAAAGCATGCCACGAGGTTTCTTATTTTATCACCTTCATAGACAACTAGTCGTATTTTGGACACGTGTATCTGTTGTCTTATCGTTGCAAAACACTTGATATGTTCAAACGCTACGTAGCAAAAGTAGAGAACCAGTTGGATATAAGAGTTAAGATTCTTCAGACCGACCGCAGTTGTGAATACCTTTATGATCTATTCAAAGAGTATTGTGATTAAAAGGAAATAGTAAGGGGACATTACCATTCCTTATACCCGCAGCAAAATGGTGTTGCGAAGCATAGGAATCGTGCCCTACTTGACCTGGTTAGGTCTATGATGGCGCAACCCAGCCTATCTATTCACTCAGGATAGCACAATCCCACTTACACTTATTCGAGGTGGGAACATGCCATATGAGGGCTAACATGAAAGAGTGGTAAAGTCCTCCAATCTTCATGCCTAACGAAAATGAGGGTCAACATGAAAGAAAGGTAAGTTCTCAAAATTTCATGCCTATAAATGAGATCAGTTCTCAAAATCTAGATAAGGACGATGTGATAACTAGTCCCACGAACCATATGATTAGTGGGATCAACACTTCTCACACCATGAGCCCCACTAGCAAAAGGGTAGTGGGAGCAGACTTCTAATCAGGCAAGTAGAAGATCATGTTATCCAAAGGAGTGAACACAGAAGAATTTCTCGACGATACTTTCAGATCGAAGAAAATATATTCTTCTACGCTCCTTTGGAAGTAGAAGAGCCACCACCTCTTATAACGAGCCTATGGACTCACCCGATAGAGAAAAATGACTAATTACCATGAATGATAAAATGGACTCGATGCAAAAAGCAAGGTTTGAGAATTTGTTGATCCACCACATCACCAAAAATTGATTGGATGCAAGCGAGTATTCAAGGTTAAAT
>JAOWBN010035349.1:0-10144 GCA_028565015.1 Pinguicula moranensis | reverse complement strand
TTAGGGTTTAGTAATTAATATATAATTACATAATTGACCCTAAACCTAATTAGGATGGTAGAATTCTTCTCTAATTAGAATTCTTAATATTAGGTAATTAATAAATAATTACCTTAATTAATTCTATTTGACTTATTTACATATTTTGTCTAACATCTCTCACTCGGCTACATAAGCCGTATTACAAAATACAATTTTCAAAATCGCATGACGCTTCATACGAGATATGAGTCGTGCGACTATAAAGTAACTAGAAGTGTTATATTAAGGCATCATCTAACTAGCATGATACTTTTAAAGCACGATACCCCAAATCCTCTTCACATCACCGATAGCTATGTAGCCCTTCAAACTATAAAATATTTGGTTACATACTTAATGTAACTGTCATGGCAAATATGACGAAGTTAGACATATTGTTACGTAGACACTAATGACAATTCATATCAGCTCAACTGTTTTCCTAGCAAGGTCCGCTGGACTATATAGATCTGAGCCATTGGCTAACATACTAAAGTAGTATAATCAAGTCTAAACTCCAAGTCATAGCTCTAAATCAAAGAGTAACATCTAACTGGACAACCGTATGTCTATGTAATCACACAATGGCTATCAAGGGATTCTTTTATCATTTTTACAAAGGTCGTTTTGTAGCACACTCAATATGATATGTGTATCATGGCATGACTCCCACTGAGGTGGGGATGCCAATTAATTACGCTATGCGAATCCTAACCATTGATAAATACACTTAGTTTTCATCCTCTATATTGGCTTTACAGTTTTAATGTGAAAACCCAGATATTCACATTCGGTTCACTTAGAATCTCATTTCAAACCTACTGAAGTAACTGTCCAAAACATTCATCAGTATCATCGTTCATACTACACAAGCATAAGGGCGATTTCCTGTGTGATAAGGCCAATCGTTAAGCTTTTGTGATATTTATTGTGCTTTATTAATTGATTACATACACAAGAGTATTGCTCAAATGAAATAAAACGTTAATTTTATTTCATAATCAATTATTACAAAAACATGTCCTTATCATTTACAAGATATGATAAAATCTTATGTAATCCTAGACTCATGACATGAGCTCTAAATAAATTTTTAGGAATGGGTTTGGTCATTGGATCAGCAATCATCTTGTCGGTAGGAATATACGTGATATTTATTTCCGTTTTATTGATAGTGTCTCTAACAAAGTGGTAGCGTCTCTTGATGTGCTTTATCTTCCTATGGAGTTTTCGATCATTAGCGAACTGAATCGCAATAGTATTGTCACAATTCAGCTCTATAGGATCATCGGGCCTCGAAGTTAAATCGAGGTACCGTATAAAGCTTCTGAGTCAGAGTGCATCTTTCACGGCTATGTTGCACGCGACATATTTTGCTTCCATGGTTGACAAAGCGATGTAGTTTTGCTTCTTGCTGCACCAACATTTAGTTCCTCAACCCAGGATGAAGGCATATCCAGAGGTTGACTTGGTCTCGTTCAGGTCTTCTCCCCAATTAGTATCTGTGAATCCCTTTAAACATAAGTCTCCCCCTTGATAACATAGGACTAGATCGATCATTCCACGAAGTTAATGAAAGATCCTCTTGAATGCTTGACAATGAGCAGGACCCGGGTTGCTTTGGTAATGGCTCACAAATCCAACTGCGAAGCAGATGTCCGGCTGTGTACATAACATGGCGTACATCAAACTTCCTATAACACTTGCATATGGAACATTGCTCATTTATTCCTTCTTTTTTTTTTATCTATTTTTGGGCATTGATTGAAGCTTAGTACAAGATCCTTTTCAACATGGGTGTCAATGGGTTTAGAGTAATGCATCCTGAATCACTCTAAGATTTTTTTTATATATGCTTGTTGAAAAAAATCCAACGTTCTATTAGAAAGATTTATGCTTATCTCCACGCGTAGAACATACATATCTTCACTCATATCCTTCATCTCGAAGACGGAGGACAGCCACTTTTTAGTGGTTTTGATAATTCCCATGTTGTTTGCAGCTAGTAGTATGTCGTCGATATATAAGAAGAGAAACATGATTCATTCCTTTGTCTTTAGTACATATATGCAGTGATTTTCATCTATCATTGTGAAGTCATACGAAGTAATGGACTCATAAAACCTGAAGTACCACAATCTAGAAGACTGTTTTAAGTCCATATATAGATCTTTTAAGATGGCATACCTTGTCATCTTGACCTGCTGAGACGAACCCAACAAGTTTATCCATGTAGATATCTTCCTCAAGTGTTCCATTGAGGAATGCAATCTTTACGTTCATTTGGAATAGTTTGAGATCCAAATGGGCAACTAGGGATAAAAGTAGGCGAATAGAGGAAATCCTCACCACAAAAGAAAATGTTTTTTCATAGTCTATACCCTCGATTTGGGTAAAATATTTCTCCACGAGTCGGGCTTTGAACTTGTTGATTGATTCATCCGTACCGCATTTAACCTTGAATACACACTTACATCCAATTGATTTTCAGCAATGTAGTAGAACAACGAGTTCCCAAACCTCATTTGTATGCATCAAGTCAATTTCATCATTCATGACACTGAGCAATTTTTCTCTATCGGGTAAGTCCATAGCCTCTTGATAAGATGTGGGCTCTTATAATTTTAAAGAAGCACATAAGAATACGTTTTTCTCGATCTAAAAGTATTGTCGATGAATTCTTTCGCGTTCACTCCGTTGGGTAACAAGATCCTCAACTTGCCTAGTTGGGGTTCTGCTCCCACAAGCCCTCTGGCACGTGGGGCTGACGGTGTGAGAAGGGCCGCTAGGACTAACCCTATAGTTCGTGGGACTAGTTATCACATCGTCATGGCCTAGATTTTGAAAACTAATCTCATTTCTAGGCATGAAAGGTTGAGGATTTACCTCTCTTTCATTTTGACCCTCAGTTTCGTTAGGCATGAAGTGTGGAGGGCTTACCTCCTTGTCATGTTGGCCCTCATGTGGCAAGTTCCCACCTCGTATAAGTGGGATTACACTATTCTGGGTAGTTTTGTAAAGCATATTCTCCGCCACACTAGGAGATAGTGTCAAGTCTTGTTGCAACTCATACAACTGACCATCATATTTTATTTCTCCGATAGTTGAAAGCAGATCGTCTAGGAATTTGATATTGTGACTGTCAATTTCAGTCATTCCCCCATTCGGGCATTCACTGAACATTACATACCCTTTTGAATATTTAGGGTATCGAATAAGAAACCTCTTAATTGCTCTTGGAGCAAGTTTTTCATGTTGACGGGTTGTGTTGTGCACATAGCCTACTGAACCCCATGGTCGCATATGGTCCAAGATTGGCTTCCTTACATTCCATAACTCATATGGAGTGGTGGGCCACACTATTTCTTGGTACTCTATTGAGGATTTATGTTGCCTTAAGCAACGTATCTCCCCAAAAGTTAATGGATAGGTTGGTTTGCGCCATTAAAGACCTAACCATATCAAGTATGGTACGATTTCTACGTTCTGCAACTCCATTTTGCTGCGAGGTATAAGGAATGGTGAGTTGCCTTACTATGCTATTTTCATCACAACACCCTTTGAACATATCATGATGGTATTTTTTTCGACCGCGATCAGTTCGAAATATCTTAACTTTTCGATTCAACTATTTCTCTACTTCTGCTACGTAGCGTATGAATACATCAAGTGCTTCGTGGAGATGAGACAACATATACAAATGTTCGAAACGCGAGTAGTCATCTATGAAAGCAATGAAATAAGAAGCCAAATGGAGTGCTTTCACGTTTATGGGCCCACAAATGTCAGAATTAATTAAATCTAATGGATTTGAGGCTCGAGCAGCCTTACCAAAAGGCTTCTTGCTAGCCTTGTCAGTTGAGCAAGGTTCACACATAGGCAACTTATCCTTAGTGATTTGGTTTAATAGACCGTACTTAACAAGTATATTTAACCTATCTTGGACAATGTAACTAAGTCTAGAATGCCATTTAAAATATTCAAAAGATGTATCTATGTTAGAAACTATTGCAAAGGATGAATTATTTGAATCGTTGTAAATACCATCCAAATAAAAAACGCAAAAATCATATTTGTATGAGTTGTGATCAAACACATCGTCACCATACTCAATTTTTAATCCATTATGAGGAAAATTAAATGAAAACCTAATTGTAGCAAAGAAAAAACTGAAACTAAACAACAGCGGTCTCCCAGCACATAGATTGCGTCATGTAACAACAATGTTTTCCAGCTACGAATTTGAAGCTTATAGGTGCCAATACTGATTAAATCCTCTTCACTGCCATTTTCCTTGGTTATACTTCGTGTTTTGGTGCCACAACGATGAAACTCGATAAAACCAGTACGGTCATTCACTATGTGTTGGCTCAGTCCTGAATACACAATTCATTTAGGAAAGAAAATAGCAAATAAAGCATGGGAGCAAATGCATAATTTGGGATTAGTAGGAGTGAAATGTACCTTTTTTGGCTCAGAACAGTCCCAAGAGAAGTAACATTTCTTTCCGCAATTATAGCACTTCACGTGTGCCATATTCTTCGGGACGTTAGCCTTGGGCTATTTAGTGATTTTCTTTCTTTGAACAGATTTCTGAGTCATGTTCACTAACTTGCCAAATTTCTTGTTCCTCTTAGGGTTTCCATCATGAGTAGCAAAAACTTTGGCAGGGAGTGCAGAATCTCGGATGCTCTCGTCCTCAAGGTCGAGATGCTTGTATATGTCAGCGGATGTCTTGATGTTCACGTTATGATTCATCAGAGTTTTGAAGGGAGTCCAACGGTTGTCTTCCTTTCATCATGTAGTGAATGGATCACATTATTTACCTGTTTGAACTCAAAAATATCGATTCCGCAAGCCTTGAGATCGTGGAGCATGGTACTCATGATGTGGAGGTGCTAAAGTACAGGTCAACTCAAATCGATCTTGTACTGAAGCCAATTCAGGTGCAAGACACGGATCTTTATAGCTGATGTTTGGCCGTATTTTTTGTTGAGTTTGTCCCACATGGCTTTGGCCGTGGGCTCCAGATCATACGTGCCAATTAGGTCATCATACATGCAGTACAACATAGCATAGCATTCACTACGATCCTTTTTGGCCTATACTTCGTATGTTGGTAGGAATTTTTGCGGATACTGTCATGGTTATATTCTCAAGAACATCATTGGCATGTAGGAGATACTGAATCTTCCTGTAACATGTCACAGTTCAATCCAATTAACTTATCACTTAAAGATAGCTCATTTATCATACTAGGGTTGCCATTTCTACAAGTATATTTAAAGAAGGATATTAGGCACAATTTTAAAATTAAATTTCCTATGAGGAATTTTGGATTATTTTATATGTTTGAAAATTTCGCTAGGCTCATAATCATCATGTCTTTCAAAACCAAAAATTTCTAGGAAAAGTTAACTTTCACGTATTGAGACAAATTCAAGCAAAAACATATAGTAGCACATACGACCAAACAGATTGGCACATGTAGTTGTTAATTGTAACAATTCAGTATTTTTTGTTGTATATCATTTTTTGTTTAATTTTAATTTGTTTGAGCCAAAATAATTGGCAAAAATAAATTGTTAATGCATAACAATTTGATTTTCTTTTAACACATAGTTCAAAGAAAAGATTTCGAAATTGTCTAAAGAATCTAAGATGGTTCAGATGGGATCATTAACCAATTTGGCAAGCACCCAGGTTGTTAGTCGGGACTCAAGGTCCATATTGGGGACTAGCCTCATAGATAGTGCCATCATTCCTCGTGAAGAGTCCAGATTTTTGGTGGAGTGACAAAGGTCGCATTTAAAAACCAGTCCTAGCTAGCTCCTCACGAACACGATTAATGTGGATTTTTTTTATATTCGAAATAATTATGGTAATATGATCTTGATTAACATAATTGAATTATTAACACATAGTTAATAATTAATTGTTCATTTATTTTATTTGTTGGAAACATATTCTGGAATAAAATTAATTCCTAATTCACATAAGCATGCTTGGAATTAAAATTGCATTTACCATATTATTCCTAATCATGCATACTAAGAATTAAATTGCACTAAGCAAATTAGAATAAATCCTTATCATACATGCTAAATTAAAAAAATTAATTGCACTTAGCAAATAAAAATAAACAATTCCTAATCAGGCATACTATATTTAAAATGTAGTTTAACAAATAAATTGATTTAGGAAAACACAAAATTAAATTAATCGGCCAAAACTTTTGTTTGTTAGTTGTTTAAAAAAATGATTTTGTTTTAGTGGGTTGCCTCAATGCATTTAACAAATAGATGCATTTTGGGCCGGCCCAACCGTTAAAAAAAATAATTGTGACAGCCCATGATGGTTTCAGGGAAGTTTCTCTAATCCGAGAAACTTCTGACTTGATTTCCTATCTTTTTTTTGGTTATGCTAGTGGAAACTCAATATTCCCTTCGCGAAGATCCCTGAATATGCGGTGAAATCTTCATTTGTTGGTGATTTATCGGGAACGTCTTTCTTTGCTCCGTCTTGAAAGTCGCCATAACCGTTGTTGTCGAAAAAAATTGAAAAAAAAAATAGTTGATGAAACTCTCCCCTTGTACTCTTCCATTTGTTCGCATGCACTAGTGGCTGGACTCACGTAGAGTCATAAAAAAAATCCGGTGAAAAGTGTTATGTTTCCTCGGTTGTGTGCTCCTCTCCTAGGAAATGTTGATTCACCGATTCACATATCTACGATTGAGGAATATAGGGAGAGGGGTCCACGCGCTCATGCGGTTGGCAGCGCGTGACTAACATGCGCCACCCCGTCGACACAATCTGATTGGTTTTGTTGGTGGTGATGATTTGCGATTGCTGAATGAGTTACGTAATAAAAAAATGCACATTTACGCTCTCGTACGGACAAGATAGTGGCGGCACATGACTTACATGTGCCACCGTCGCACAACCACCGAATTTCAAACTTTTTTGAAATACGAAAAAAACAAACACCACAAAACAAAAAAATAAATAGTAATCGAATTAAAAAAATGAACATAATCAGATACTAGAACCTGACTCTGATACCACTGTAGATATGATTAGAACGGATCTAATAATGAACAAATACGATAACGAATCATACCTTTAATGCGAACGTATAGAAACGTAATGTTACCGCTGATTATATCACGAACACAAACTTGGAGTTTAGTAGAGTCTCCTTGTAACCCACGTACTTATATCTTCACCTTCACAGATCCATCTCAATCACATTTCACTGCTCTACAACTTAAGACATCCAAATGAAAGCCTTGCTGTGTTGATCGAAGCTATATGGGCATGCTAAAATTTAATGGCAAGACCTGCAATTGGCACAAAAATTGGCTGTATACTTGAATCTGATAGTCAGTCCTATGGATGCACGATTAGTGCTCATTTGGGAGAGAGAGACATTGACCTCATGAACTTGATGAAGAATGATTAGGTACGGTTACAAAAATGGGCCTCAGGTACATGCACCTACTCAACATTCTTAGAGCAACAACAATGTCTGAAATGCCTTGTCTGGATAAAGGTATATGGAGTGCTTATACATGCCTGGGATACCTTTATTCTTGAGGAAATTGGTGGAAAAGTGGGCACGCTAATCCGTATTGATGATGCCACATTAATGCGACGCTATGCTGAGGCCGCATAGATGCTGATTGTGGTAAACATGGGTTCACAGACAATCCCAACATTATATATAGCAGTTGATGATAAACAGTATGTTTTGCATATTATGGAGTTAGGTGATTTGTCAGATGACGATTTGTTAAGATAATGCAGGGGATTTGCCAGGTGAGGATACTAGCCTTAACTCAAATGAATGTTCAATAGAAAAATGGTCTGATATAATCGGAAGTGAACATGGGGCTCAACAGACTCATAAATCTGATGCAGTGAGTAATGTACCTAAGCATGTACTTGAGATGGATACTAATTGCCCTACTTCACCAGTGAATCAAGTTCTGCCTACTACTAGCACAAGCATTGAGATAAATGAGGCCACAATCAGTCCCACAGACAATATGGAGAGAACTAGGATTCTTCCTAAACTGGATTGGTTCCCTGGTACCATCCCAAATTTGCTCAAACCATAAATTCCCCATGGATACCGTGGATGAGGTAATTCCTGAGATGCTGGAACATGTAACAGCCAAGATATATGTAGTACCCAAGCAGACAATTGAGAAGCAAGAAAATGTCAGTAATAATCTGGAAGTTGAGACTATGGTTATAGATATTAATCCCCACCGGGAGACATCATCAAGGCCTACTAAGAAACTCACTAATAGGGAAGAGACACAGGTAATACTTCATGCTACTGATGATCCTAATTCGGTGAGCTCAAAACATATTGTAGGGGTACGTATAATCAGAAAAGTGGCTCAGCATGCAGATGTAGCTTATGCTTCTCCTCCAACTAAGCTGCAATGATCCCTATGGAGGAATTTCCATCTTTAGGTGCCCCACAAAAAGAAGATAATATCCCAACACGCCACTTGAGGAAACACATGGCCCCAAAAATAAAGGGGTGGTCCAAAAACCCATAGTCAAATGAGAAGGGAAAGGATGTGGGTAGAGAAAAAGATCAAGCTGATAGATCATCAGCCACTTAGACAAGAAAAAGAACAGGACCAACAACCATCTCCTCACAAATTGTTAATAATGGACCATCATAGATTGGAAGTTGATCTAACCATGGAACTTGGTCGTGACATGAGCATAACCTATCCCGATCCAGCTGCTACAAGAAAGAAACCTATACAACTAAACTTTAATAACCATCAAGCAGTAGCAGCAGTACTCTAGTAGTCACATACCAGAAGTGGAGCTAGCCCATGAATGAAGATTATCATCTACAATGTGAGAGGACAAGGTGTCTCGAGTAGGAAAAGGAGAGTCAGATAGCTAATCTTCAACCAAAAGGTAGATTTTATAAGCCTGCAAGAAACTAAGTTGGAAAGTATTGATAAGTGACTATGTGAATATTTGTGGTATGACAAGTATTATGATTGAATCTATAGTAGCTCAGTAGGACAATATGGTTGACTATTATGTTGTGGAATAATAAGAAGTTTAGTCAAAAAAAGATCTTGGTAGGAGAAGGTTTCCTTGGTATCACGGGGAGCTGGAACAATGAAGACATAATCAGTAACATGATGAACGTGTATGGACTAGGACACTATCAGTCCAAAAAACAATGGATGGAGATAGAGATGACTCTGATCACTGCCTCGTTAACCTCTGTTCTAAAATACAGGATTGGGGCCCTAAAATGTTGAAAGTGTTGGACTATTGGTTGGGTGATAAAGACTACAATACACAAATACAGGATATATGGAAACAGCCAAGCTCACTGGGATATGCGAGCCAAAGGATTAAAGCTATCAGAGCTGGTATCACACTGTGGAATGCAACATCTCCAAGAGACTTAATAACTGAGCGCAAAGGAATGCTTAATGGGCTAAAGGAGATGGAACTATTAGTTGAGTAGGACACACACCAATTAGGCATTGGAATAGACCATCAGGCTATTCAAAGCCTCATAGACAACTTAGGCAAAGTCACTTCTAACCTGGACAACATGATATTTCAGAAATCACGTATCAATTGGTTACAGCAAGGTGATGCTAACTCTGTCTTCTTTCATAGATGGATTAAGAAGAATAGAAAAAGCAATGCAATTAATGGTATCTGGGACGGAAGTATCTGGATTGAAGATACAGATCTTGTCAAGGATTGTTTAAAAAAACACTTTCAAGAGCGATGTACAAACATACTTGGCCCATGCCAAGAATCTGCAGCATGACATTCTGCACACTGTCCTTGGCTTCTAAACAAAGACTGGTACCCAATGATAAATACGCATTAAGCCGTAGAAACCCAATGAATCATGGAACATCAACCCCTAGCCAACTACTACGCTAGAAACGAATGTAATCCAGAGGATTAATCGAACGCCTACCCGAGGATCTACCCAATGATAAATACGAGTATCAAAGGATCAACCTTTACGTGAACCTGAAGGAGCATGCAACCTAGTTCTCTTTAGAATAGGAATTGAAGAAGCAAAGAGATCCCTCTCAAGCTTGTAATTTTC
>JAOWBN010035338.1:0-10144 GCA_028565015.1 Pinguicula moranensis | reverse complement strand
AGTTTAATCCCCTCGAACAGTGGCGATACCGAACAAGCAGTTTACAGTATTCCCCTCAGCAGCCCAAGCGTTACCAAGCTGGCTTGAATAGGGAATCCCAAAGTTTTCCTAAAATATTCCCGAAATCAGGTTTACTTTTCCCTGGACGCCAAACCCACCCCAAGTGGTAAGCTTTTCAGGGGGTTTATTCTTCAGATTTCCGTGCCTTGTCTCTTCAAGTTCAAGGTCAATCTTTTGCCAGGTATAGACTTGCGAATTTTGACCACTCAGTAACTGCACAAGTCCTTGTTTCCCTTGCTTTGGCGAGTTGGACTTCAAGATCCCTCTACGGATGTCCTCAAATATGCAAACAACCTGCAGAGGTTTTCATTGATCAGAAGAAACATAACCTTGAATCTCACAATTAGAGCTGAAAAGATATTCTACTTGAGAATGGAAGTATATTTTGAACTTAGTTTGGTGAATTATCAAACCAAACTAGTTCTAGTAGAATCACGCCCAATTTTCACCAGAAAGTAAACTAATAGTCTTAAAGAGGAATTGCTAACCCCACGACGCTTACAAGTGAAGTGAACTGCAATAGTTTATGTTTCAAGTCGGAAAAAGGATGCTTTATTTTGATGGATGAGTATGCGTGCTCACAATTTCTTCTGCCCGGTGAAGTTTTGTAAGTCCAGTTGGTCCTCTCTTCAACCACCCACAAGCATACAAACCAACCTCGTAATGCAATTGTTATTGCAAAGGATCGGTCAAGACTCGGCTGGAACGATTCCTAGAAAGAAATGGATGTAAAGAATTAAGAGGATCAAAGCAGCATGACATGCCATTGACCATTACTGAGCAGACGAGAAAACCAAACATCGTAATATAATGGATGAAAGAAGAGAAACAAGACTTTGCTGCGGCATTAAATAGGAACTTTTGTTCAAGAATTTCAGATAATTGAACGTATCTTTGTCCCTATCAAAAGCTTAACCATCAATAGCTACTGACTTGTAACGAATACTCTTCAATGCAAGCCTGCGAAAAAAAGGTGAAATGTAAAGACTATGCTGTGCAAAAGCTTATCTTGTTGTGCAGGGGGATTAGTGATCAGGCCATAGATCGTGATTTTTGGGAGATCTGTGCTTCAATCTAACATTCATCATTCTGCTGCATGATGTTGTTAATGAAAAAGATTCATTGCATGACAATGAAGATGCTAGTAAAGATAACCATGATTTCAGGGATTTGTCACCCTTAAATCATGGAGAAAATATTGAAAAGTTATCATGTTAGATTTAGTTTAGATTTAGTCAAATATGTCTGCACATGACTCTTTTATTCAATGTAAACATGTCTATAAAATCAATGACATACCAGACGGTGAATCCAACGAAGATTACACCAATTCTTGGTTTCTTCATTCAACCTTTCACATTATTTTCATGGTATCAGAGCTTTTAGCTTGCGCTATTTGATCGATCCTGCTTTCAGACATTCCTTTCTGCCTCTTCACTTGTTAGCTTTTCTGGTGCTGTTGTGTAACCACCAGATCTATTCCTCTGTTATAAGCTGCAACAATCCTTTGCAACAAGCATTATCTTCAGATTCATTCCACACTAATTTCTGCTCGAGCACTTATTGAGACAGCTACTTTTTCAGTTTCATTCCACTATTTCCAGTTTCATTCTCTGTAAGCTTTGAGATGGCGGCTAATCAGTTTGTTGCCCCAAGTCTTCCCCCCGTGATTATCACGAAGTGTGACGGATCTAACTATCTCGTATGGGCATCTCAACTTTGCCCAATCCTGCGGAGCAACGATTTGATGAACATTGTAGACGGATCTGAATCGGCTCCCCCAGAATTCTTGACAGAAACCGGTACGGCTGCTGGTACAGAATGCATTCAGAAACCAAATCCAGACTATACTACCTGGTATAGAAAGGATCAATACTGTCTAAGTTGGGTTAATTCTACACTTACTAATCGGATTCTGCTCCAAGTCTTTCATTTGAAGAAATCATCCGATGTCTGGACCTATCTTTCGGGCAAATTTGGGGGCAAATCCAAGACCGAACTCTTCGATCTCCGGCGTCGCCTACAAACACTGCAACAGGGCACCACATCCTGCTCAGATTACCTTGATTTGGACAAACAACTCGTGGCAAAACTCCGGGTGACCGGCGCTGATGTTCCAGACGACGACCTTATTAGCTATGTCGCGGGTGGTTTGAATCCTCAATTTGACCTCTTTGTTGCTAACATCAATTTGCTCAGGGACAAGAAAGGTATGGAATTTGACAGGTTTGAGAAGGCGCTGCGATCTTTCTCTCAGAAAACGGCTACGGGAGTTCCAGAACCAGCTGCGTTCTTCAGCAGAAATTCTGGCGATCGAAATGGGCAAATGAAGTTAGTTCGTGGGCTTAACAACTCTAATGGGCCGAGCAACCAATACAACAATTCTAGCGGGCTGAATAAAATGTCCAATCATCAGCCCACTTTTACTTCAGTGGGCAGCGGGAATTCGCCAGGATTTCGCGAAAATGGGCCACTAATTGGATCTCGGCCCACTAGCTATAATTGGAATGAAAATGGTAGAATGGGCCGTGGCAGAGGCAGACATAATATGAATTCTGGGCCATTTGGCAAAAATAGGCAGCCCAATCCCCGAGATCAGTCGGCAGAACCCAACCCGACAGTTGAGCCTGTTCGCTGCCAAATTTGTGATCGTCCTTTTCATACTGCACTAGATTGTTATCAAAGGATGAATTTTGCTTACCAGGGGAGACATCCCCCATCTCAACTCGCTGCTATGGCTGCCCATACTAATTTGGAAATTGACGACACTGTGTGGTTTGTTGATAGTGGTGCAAATCAACATATTACTAATGACTCATCCCCTCTCTCACAGCAGCAACCCCATTCTGGAGCAGATTCCGTAGCTGTGGGTAATGGTACAGGTTTACATATTCGTAATATTGGCACCCTCTCTGTTAATTCATCTACACGTCCACTCAAATTATCCCGTGTACTTCATTGTCCAAATGCGGCTGCTAATCTTCTATCTACCTACCAATTCTGTGTCGATAATCACTGTTTTTTTATTCTCACTGAGTCTGGTTATTTTGTTAAAGACAACAAGACGGGGCAGACACTCCTGAAGGGACCCAGTAAAGGTGGTATGTATCCTATCAAGCTTGGAACCAGCTTTCAGCATATCAAACATGCCTTGGTTGCACATGTTGGTACACAACCCACATTTTCCATTTGGCATCACCGTTTAGGACATGCATCATCTGCTACTATTTGTCGTCTTATCAGTCAATCTGATATTAAATGTTCTAGTCATGAGTCTGATTCTATATGCGAGCCTTGTCAACTTGGCAAAAGCAAGCAACTTCCGTTTGAGTCATCAAGTCGTGTCACTACTTGTCCTTTAGAGTTAATACATTCAGATGTCTGGTCAACTTCTGTTTATTCGAATAAAGGTTTGCGCTATTATGTAATATTTATTGATGATTTTACTAGGTTCACATGGTTATATCCTCTTAAAGCAAAATCTGATGTGTTTGAGACTTTTCGCACATTTAAAGCATTGGTCGAAAATCAGTTTTCATTCAAAATTAAATCTTTTCAATCAGATGGGGGTGGAGAGTTCTGTTCAAATCAATTTAAAATCTTTCTCAATAATGCTGGAATCCTCCACCGTATTTCTTGTCCTCATACTCCTCAACAAAATGGTCTTGCAGAGCGAAAACATCGTCACATTGTTGAAATGGGGTTGACGCTATTAGCCCAATCTCATTTATCACCAATGTTCTGGGTTGAAGCATGTTCTACTGCTATCTATATTATCAATAGACTTCCCACTGTAGTCTTAAACTATGTTAGTCCATTTGAAAAACTGTTTGGGAAGAAACCTGACTATTTAAAGTTCAGGTCATTTGGGTGCGCTTGTTATCCTCTTTTACGCCCTTATACTACTCATAAACTCATGTTTAGAAGCTCAAAGTGTATTTTCATTGGGTATAGTTCTGAACATTCCGGATATAAGTGTTATGACCTTGCTTCCAAAACCACATATCTATCTCGACATGTGATATTTGATGAAATTGTGTTTCCGGCTGGTTTGGATCATACTGCTCAAACTTCTCCCTCCTTGGTGATTGATCCTGATCCAGGTACTAGTTCTCCATTTTTAGGTATATTTACTCCTGCAATTTTTGGAAAACCTCTTGTCCCAGGTACCTTGGATCAACCCTTGCCAGTTACATCTTTATCAGATTCACCTTTAGTGCTCTCTGATTCTTTTGAACCAATTCCACACTAGCACAATGAAGTTGAACCTATTTCTGAGGATATTTCTCTAGCCATTCCCGAAACAGTTGACCCTAGTCCTATCTCTACCACAACTATGGTTACACGATCTAAAACAGGATCTAGTCGTCCCAAACAATTTCCTGATTACAATCTTTACTATGCCACTCGTCATCCTCTTTGTGCTCTTGTCAGTATTAAGATTCCCTGTGAACCTACTACTTACTTGCAAGCGGCATCATCTCCAGAATGGCAAGCTGCTATGAAAGAAGAGTTTGATGCATTGATAGCCAATCATACATGGTCTCTATGTCCACGACCCACTCAACATCATGTTATTCGGTGCAAGTGGGTTTACAAAATTAAGCAGAAGTCTGATGGCTCTATTGATCGGTATAAGGCTAGGTTGGTAGCTCGTGGATTCGAACAAGAGTATGGACTTGATTTCACTGAAACATTCAGTCCTGTAGTAAAGATGGCCACTCTTCGTCTCTTTCTCACTATTGCCGTTCATTTTGATTGGAAGGTTAAGCAACTTGATGTATCCAATGCCTTTCTTAACGGTGATCTTGATGAGGTTGTTTACATGGAACAACCACCCGGGTTTTTGTCACAGCAGACACCAGACTATGTTTGCTCTCTTCACAAAGCTCTTTATGGCCTCAAACAAGCACCCAGAGCGTGGTATGTTCGACTCTCTCGGACACTTGTTGATCTAGGTTTTCTGTGCTCGACCAATGATTCATCATTATTCACATTTCACTCAGGCGATGTTCGATTATTTCTCCTGGTCTATGTCGATGATATTCTTGTCACTGGTACTTCTGAAAATGCTATCACTGCTCTTATCACAAGTTTGCAGACTAGCTTTCGTCTTCGTGATCTGGGTGATCTTGGATATTTTCTTGGGCTTGAGGCTGTTCGCGATTCTTCTGGTCTTCATATTCGACAAAGTAAGTATATCTCCGATTTGCTACACCGAACAAAGATGATCGGCGCTAAACCACTTCCTTCACCATCTACGGCTGGATCTTCATCGGGGCACTCTGATGTCTCTCTTCTTGGACCATCGGATGTGACCTTATACAGACAAGTGGTTGGAGCATTACAATATTGCACATTGTCTCGCCCTGATATTTCTTTTCCAGTAAATCAATTATGTCAACATTTGCATAATCCCTCCATGGCAAATTGGGCTGCTTCTAAGCGCGTTCTACGCTATCTCAAAGGTACCCCTGATCTGGGCCTATGGTATACGCCTGGGTCATTACAAATTCAGGCATTTTGTGATTCGGATTGGGCCGGAGATCCTCTTGATCGGCGATCCACCACTGGATTTGGAATATTTCTTGGATCGTGTCTTATCTCGTGGTCAGCCAAAAAGCAGTCGGTAGTGTCTCGGTCAAGTACTGAAGCCGAGTATAGAGCTATGGCATTGACCACCGTAGAAATGTATTGGATTCGTATGTTGTTCCAGGACTTGAAAATAACACTTGTGGACTGCCCTATCCTTTGGTGTGATAATATCGGTGCCTTGGCTCTTGCATCTAATCCTGTGTTTCATGCACGGACAAAACACATTGAGGTAGATTATCATTTTATTCGAGAAAAGGTTCTCAATAAAGATATTCTTATTCGCCATCTCAATACACATGATCAAGTTGCTGATATCTTTACAAAGGGTCTGGGTACTTCTCGATTTCAGTTTCTTCGTGCCAAGCTCATGCTAGCTTTGCCGCCTATTCGCTTGAGGGAGGTTGTTAATGAAAAAGATTCATTGCATGACAATGAAGATGCTAGTAAAGATAACCATGATTTCAGGGATTTGTCACCCTTAAATCATGGAGAAAATATTGAAAAGTTATCATGTTAGATTTAGTTTAGATTTAGTCAAATATGTCTGCACATGACTCTTTTATTCAATGTAAACATGTCTATAAAATCAATGACATACCAGACGGTGAATCCAACGAAGATTACACCAATTCTTGGTTTCTTCATTCAACCTTTCACATTATTTTCAGTCATCGGGGCGTTGGTGGTATGGGGGAAATCAAGTTCCAGTGGCGTTTAGGAGTGACGGTAGGGTTAAGGTTGGTAGCGGTGCACAATTGGGCATGGGAAAGCTCTGGTGAGGGGGTGTTGCCAACGGGGGAGAGTCTGATATAATATAAGAGGTGTTACCGGGAGAGATGAACTGGCTTAGTACAATGATGACTTGGACCATTAAGCCTGGAATTGATCTCGATTTTATCCAGTACGAGCTGCGAAGTAACGATTTTGGCTTGATCGAGTTGATTCCCACCGGTCTTGATCGAGTTCTACTCTGGATGAAGTAGCAAAGCTTGAAATAGGTCATGGTTGGAGCTAGTGACTTGCAACCGTGCGAACGTACCTAAACCTCACGCATGGAAATGTGTGTGCGGCGAGCCAATTTTTTTTTTGGCAGAAAGCGTGCGTGTGATATTCGTCCGTTTTATAAAATATGCGCGTGCTAGGCTGGAAAGTCCAGCGCACAAATGTGGCGTGCAGTGTCGCATGTTCAGCGTAAGTGGTGGATGTTAACCTTGAGTTCAAAGTAGGTCTATGATTCAATTTTTATTGGATGCAAACAATTCGTTGTAGCCACGGGGTCTACGTCTTGAAATTAATCTGTTCCATGTCGGTATTGCCTAACATATATACTATGAATTAGTCGAGACCTAAAATAGTTTCGGACACCGTGATTATTAAAAAAACAAGTTCATTAGCGGTCAGGATGGGAAGTATTGTATAGGTTGGGGATGGAGTTGCTAAACACGGGCGTACATGTAAAGGTAGAGTTCTAGTTGAGGTGGCTAGCAAGGAGCGGATCAATCATACCGAGGATGTTGTAATTGGAGGCACATTGTTTCTTAATTCTTACTACTGGATTGAATGAGGGTGGGGTTGAGTCAATCAGGATTGATGCTTCACTAATTTATATGGATTATAAGGTTGCGGAGGATAAGGGAGTGGATGCATTGTGTGCAAGTTCATCGCCGGTGAGCAGAAGCATGAAGAAAGTGGTTGTTTCTTGTGAAAATTTAGGCGTTGTAGTGCATTCGAGGTCTCACAAAGATGATGTTGCACATGCCAACTCGTGGTAGAATGGTAGATGCAAGCATATGATGTAACACTCTACCCAACAAAAGCAAATCTCTAGCATCTGTAAAAATGTTTTCTCCGCCTTCTATCTAGAATAGTCAAAATGTCTTCTCCTTCAAGTTCAACATAAATTCTGATTAATCGGCTGTTGGAAAATGTTTCCGAAGCAAATACATAGAATTGTTCGGCAGATGATGGGGAATGTCAGACGGTAGATAGAAAAGCTAACAGAGCACCGACAAAGATAAACAGTGGAACTGAAGAATTCCACGAACGTCCTGTGCCTGAGTTCATCAAGAAACTTCGGGCAAATACAATTTCCTTCCATTTCACCAATGTCCCACCATCATGGAGAAAGGCTGAGATGTGGAAGGTATTCTCTGGCTTTGGGTATGTTAATGACATTCACGTACCCAAGCAGGTCTCGATATGCGGAGGCCGTTTTGGTTTTGTGCGCTTCGGTAAGAAATCAGCCAGTAATAGCTTGCTGGAAAAGCTGAATGGCATTTAGATAGGCTCGTACCAACTTCGGGTGAGTGCGGCTAGAGATCGGCCAGATGATATCTCTCGCGGGAAACAAGTAATGGATGCAGAGATAACAACTCCTATGATACCGACCAGAGATTCGGCAAGGGCGCAGGAAAGAACTAACTCTATAACCTTTCATCATGACCTGGATGCCACTCCGTAGCTGAATAGAAGTCTGATTGGTATCCCAGGGCCGGTATTGGATATTTCAAGTCTCAATTTGATTCTGCGAGATTCTGGTTACGAGGGGGGCGAGGTAGTTTGGTTGGAAGGAGGCAAAGTTCTTTTGAAACTTAGATCTACAGAGGATCAGATTCGGCTTTTATCAAATATGGTGACTACATCTCATTTATGTATTCATTCAGTGAGACCTTGGAGATTACTGAAGGGGAAACTTGCCCGGGTAATTTGGATCCAGGTGCGCGGTACACCTCTCCACTGCTGGTACAAGGGGTTCTTTGCAAAAGTTGCTGCTAGTCTAGGTGAACTTCTGATGGTGGATGAGAAGACGATTAATCAATCGGAAATGCAATATACAAGGCTCCAAATATTAACCACCAGTGGCCGCCAGGTACAACAATCCATCGAAATTGTTAAGGAAGAAGGAAAGTTCTGTATACATGTAATGGAGGAAGTAAATGCGAAGTACTGGGATACTCAACGGCAAGCCACTGGAAAAGGGTGACAAAGATCAGTTTAATCATAGAGGCTACATGAGGCTGAATGACCATTGCTCCAGAAGAAGACCAAAGTATTGGATGGGGATGAAGGGTTGATGCAAAGCGTAACATCAGACGAAATGTTGCAAGGAAGTCCCAGAGTAGCTTGTATGACGAAGAAGGAGGACAAAGGTAGCCAGAATAGCGATATTCTGACAACCGGAGGAATAGAAAAAGAGCCGTTGGAGGGCGTCTTATTCAAGGAAGAAAATTTGGAAAAGTCAAGTCTGCCCGCTATCCAATTACCAGTTTGGGCTAACTATCAACAAGACCCGGTAACCAAGACGAGGCTAGATGGCAATGAAAGTCCTGGATTCCAGGGTTCGGTCAGCGAGAGCTCTCCAGCCAATCACGTGACAAGTATAGCCGGGATGTCATCTGACAAAGAAACAGAAAAAGATAAAACCCCGGGTTGAGACGACTTTTGGAGGGGCCCATCAATTGTCTATTTGTTATTATAATTTTCTCAGTAATCCGCCTAACCCAGCTCATTATGGAAATTTACAGCATTGTTGTTGAGTCAACATGAAAAATTGGGCCCGAGACCGATGAGTGTTTTTTCCAATGGACCGAGCCGGAGCACCTGCAGTAGGAGTTGAAAATTGTGTCAAGGATGCTCAAATTACGAGAGAACAAAATATAATCTCAAATACACAAAACTCAGATCCGTTCAATATAATGCCACTGTTACAAATCTCCCTAGAATCATTGGCGGCGGTGGCAAGGGGAGAGATCACATCTTTTGCCCCTGTTTCGTCTTCGAACAGAAGATTAATTGAAGAGACATCCAAGATACAGGAACGACAGGCCGTACTTCAAAAGGAGTTAAGCGCGGCGGCAGAAAAGATTCACAGTAAGACAGAGGTAGAAGCCATGGCTGACTTGGCTATTGATTTAGGGGTTTCCCCTAATTCTAGCAGAGAAGAGTTCTGCCGCATGCTGAATATTCTGAATGAGAGGGATGGTAAGAACACAGCTAGTAGGAACCTGTCTGAAACTGAAAGCTCATCTCCATCCCAGTAAAACATGCGTATTATGTCGTATAACATCCGAGGATTAGGGACTCCGTGGAAAAAGGCAGAAATCAGGGATCTAGTTAAAATTAACCGGGTAGACATGGCATTGATCCAAGAATCCAAGCTAGGGGTGGTAAACAGGGGAATATGCAGACAATTCTGGCCTAATGAAGATTTCGATTGGCGGCATAAAGAGGCTATTAGCAGTGCAGGAGGATTAATTTGTATATGGCAGAGAACGTCGTTTATGGTGACAGGAACATGGATGGAGGAAGGTTTATTAGGCATAGAAGATTTGTGGGGAGATGATGCAGTGATGGTTAAATTCATAAATGTATACTCCTCTTGTGTATTGAGAGACAAGCGAAGATTATGGCATTCCATTGAAGACAAAGTTCTCGGGGATCAGGTAGCAAAATGGTGTGTTGCTGGCGATTTTAACTCAATCAGATCGTC
>JAOWBN010035327.1:0-10145 GCA_028565015.1 Pinguicula moranensis | reverse complement strand
GATGAGTTATTTTTTGAAAAAAGGTGCTTATAATCCACTTATAATTTTAAGAAGGCTGCGCAAAACAGGGGCTAAAAGGGTCTGGTTCTTAAAAAGCTAACCCCCGTTCACATTTGTGAAGATCCTTTGAGATTTGATATATTTTCAATTCCTCTGTTCTACTTTGTTAGGGTCTCTCGTGATGATTCTCAGAGTAGAGAAAGTTTGAAAAGTCCAAGATTCTGATTTTTTTCGTTAAGCAGACCAAGATTCTGATAACCTGGGGTTCTTGATTTCCCAATCTTTTGAGATCTTCAATCACATGAACTCAAAATCTTGATTTTGGACTTTACTTTTATCAAAGTTAATCTTACTCTGCGTTGTTTGCAGCCCTAAATAATCAATTTTTTGTTAGGCTGATGAATAATAATCCACGCCAGAATCATCAAATCCAGCAAAATATGCAGATGGGCTCAGGTTTGACGCGGTACCGATCCGCCCCAAGTTCTTATTTCGACACCCTATTGAGCAGTCCGACGAGGGGCGGTGGAGGATTCGGAGCCGATGATTTCGAGCAGCTTTTCAATCCTCGAGCTTCCAGCCCGGAGACTGAGAGAATCTTCTCCAGATTTACGAACAGCACCACCGATACAATACCGGAAAACTGTACCGCCAATCTGCCGCCTCCGGCCCCCCTGCCGCTGCAGTCTCAGATGAACCCCCAGCTCTTGCCGCCGTCGAAGGCCGAACTAGAGGTGCGACAATCTCAATTACGGCCGCCGCTGCAAAGGCAGCAGAGCAACGACTATTCTTCGGCAGCCCGGATGATTTTTCAATCTCATAGTGGTCCTCAAGCGAAGTCTTACGAAAAGCCGGAGGTACCGCCGCCAGCCCAGAGCAACGACTATTCTCCGGCGGCCCAGATCATGTATCGATCTCAGAATGGTTCACATGAGAACTCTCATGAAAAATTGTGGGGTTCGTTTAAGTCGAATCGGGTTGATCAGATGAAGATGGAAGGCGGGGCCAGAGGGAATTCCGGGCTCATCCGCCATAGCAGCTCGCCGGCTGGGTTATTCGCCGACGTAAACATAGAAGGTTACTGTTCATTAACTTCTCTGTTTCTATTTCCTGCTGTTCTGCTATTACCTTAAAATTCGTTGTTTTCATGTTCATTAAACTTTTTTGGAATAGAATCCAAAAGGGTGTGCAGTAAATTTCGAAGTTTCTTCTTTTGCAGACAACTTGACTACTTGATGGAATTATAGATGCGATAAAGTCGAACTTTATATTGTTGCTCTTGTCAAACACAACTAGGTTTGTTTTTTTCCCGGACAAGTTGGTAATCTCGTTTTCACGATTGACAGAATTTCTTCCATTGAGAGGTATTGGGAGCTTTGGAGCAGGAAACAGTGCGAAAACAGCAACATACTTTTCTTCTGCAAGCAGGTTCAAGACTGATGATATGAACTCGTCCTCATCAATAATGGATCCCCTGTCTGAGATTGGGAATAAGGACATCGCAGAGAATGATAACCACTTCTCCTGGGACGATTCTATGATGTTACCGGACAATTTCCTCAAAGATCTAGCTGACAGTGAGAGTCCAAGGTTTTCTTCATCAGATGACCAGGTCTTGTTTATATCTGATCTGGTCCCTTTTTTGGAATGAGTTGATATGATGATGTGAAGGTGTTTGACAAAAGTCTTCTCTGAAACAAGTTAAAGAAAGAGGGAAACGTTCCGCGGGTCTATTGTCTCATCACCTGAGTTTGCCTAAAAATGTAACAGACTTATCCGCAGTGGAGAAACTCTTGCAAGATTCAGTTCCTTGTAAGATCAGAGCCAAACGAGGTTTTGCTACTCACCAGTCACCCTAGAAGCATTGCTGAACGGGTGGGTAAAAAAGCTTTCGTTTTCGACCATCTTTCGTGCTAAAAACAGAACTTATAATTCAATTAAAATAGCTTGTTACAAATGTTTTCAGGTAAGGAGGACGAAAATCAATGACAGAATGAGGAAGCTGCAAGAACTTGTCCCTAACATGGAAAAGGTTAAAGGCCTTAGAACCCCCACCCAATCTCTCTCGTTGTATTTTCTAACTTTACTCCGTATTTTCTCAGCAAACAAACACATCTGATATGTTGGATTTGGCTGTGGATTACATAAAAGATCTTCAAAACCAAGTAAAGGTATCTTCCTCAATCCACAGTTCTCACAAGCAACTACATTCGCAAGTTGTTACATTGATACTTGCTTTTACGTATTTTCGACTCGGAATTTTCAGGCACTTTCAGATAATCGAGCAACATGCACGTGCTTGGATAGACAGAGCTGGTAGTTCAATTTTTTTTTCCAGGATGTAATAACGTGAAAAGCAGTAGTACTTCGATTCATCATAGTCTGAAAAATGAATAAGAATGTCAACTTGAGACCAAGCTATGTGCGAGGAAGTATATATTATCCATACTCGAAAGTTTGATTGTGGTTTCATAGGATTGAGGAAACTGAAATCTTGCATCCACCCTTTTGTATTAGCTAGAACCCTGTGTTGTATTCTGCTATGTAAATCAATGGAAAATTGATTTGAGACTTTTGGAAACTCAAACTTCCATGACAGTTTATCTTCTTGCATATAAGCAACAAACGAGATGTAATGTGTAATGTCGTGAATCGGATTTGAAAGTGTCGGTGGCCAGTTAATCGATGGTTCACAGTTATCCGGCCTCCGATTAGTAGCTTCACTCTGGTACGGTGCTGACACGGTTTCGATAAGATTTTCAATATGGTTCATTCGACGATGGTCTGATACAGTTAATTTTATTGTTTTTTAAATTTCAAAAATCTTATTAATCTTTCTTTCACCATATAACTATGAAATTTTATATAACTATGAAGCTATACCTATATATATGATATTATGTTTATATGAAGTATATATAAAAGTGTATATATAGACTATAAAGTATAAAGCATATTATATATATAAGCTGATAAATTATAAACTATATGTAATTATATACATAACAATATATATATATAGGGATGGGTTCGGAGAACACACACATTCATACACACATTGTGGACCGTTGATCTGCTACGAAATGGATGCCAAGATTAGACTCCACGTCGAAGTCCATTGTCGACCGCTATTTCGAAATCCCAAACCCAACCAAGCTCGCAAGAGAATTCATCAATCCGCTAGGTTTCGAATTGCAAAACCCTACCAAGCTCGTGGCAACAGAATTCATCAGAGAACTCATAAGAGAATTCACACAAGCTCGTGGCAACAATCCCTTCTTTCTCGTCGACAAGAAGCTCGATAAGTCAGAGGACAAGAATTCCAACAATTCTTCTTTTGCCTCACATAGAACTCATCTCAAAGATTTCATCTCGCTTTCACCCGAGCCGAAGCCAACGCTCGCAGCCAAGAACAATTCTTCTCCATAGCCCGTTTGACTGGTTATTCACACTTTTGATATTTGTTGAGAAAATTGTGAGTAAGAATTGCTTATTCACACTTTGACTGGTTATTGCTTCCTATATTTCTCTGTCTTTATACTTCCACACGACTGTACAATCTACTACGTTCGCAGGGATTCTGATCGATGTGCTATCCCTGACGAACTACTGCTAGGCGTGGAATGGATTGAATTTTATATTTATTGCTATTGCCGTTGTGCTTGTGAATCTTGCTTCTTCTGTATGACCGCGACGCTGCTAACTGCTAAGCGATGGACTTGTTTTAACTAATACACAATCTAATGTGAAGTTGACTTGGCGGATTGATACCCGATGTTTGTATTCTGTCGATGTTTGCTTTGTGAGAGTAAAAATTTTGATATTTGTCTATGGAAATTTTTGGTCACATTCTTGAAGTACCTAAGATGATTGAAATGGATGGCAAGATTTCGGAGATGGAAGATTTTGATTTAATTCCGCATCCGATTGGGCAACCTCCTATCCACGTGCTGACGCCGGTTGACAGTAAGAAAGTCGCAATGCTGCTATTTTACCATTTTGAATGTTTGAATCTATTTATTAACACTCAAATATTATTTGCAGATGCATTTAATTTGGCGAAGGATATCCGTTGCAAGATAGTCCAGATGTTGGATTGAGCTCTGCCGAATTCCCAATCAACGGGCAGCCGTCAGTTGACAGTAAGAATGCCTCATTGCTGCTATGTTACCATTCACAAAATGATGAATGTGTTTGCTAATACTAAAATATTATTTGCAGCTACATTTAATTTGGCGGAGGATGATCCGTTGCAAGATATTCCAGATGTTGAATTGAACCCTACTAATTTGACACCATCGACAACTCTAGAAAAACCATATGAAGGGATGTTCTTTGATACTTTGAAAGAAGCAGGAGACTATTACGAAGATTACGGTAGACAATAAGGATTTTGGACACGTATACGATCTTCTTATAAGAGCATACAACGCTCTGATGATGTCACAGACAGATTATATGTATACGTGCATGAAGGGAAACAATATGTGAGAAATAATATGTGAGAAACACCAATTATTGAGAAACAATATGTGAGAAACAAGGGAAAAAGAACTGGGTCGACCATCAAAAGTGGGTGTCTTGCATGTTTTCGGATCACATTCAATAAATATCATTTGAAGTGGAAGCTAACGGGCTTCAATGATAACCATAACCATAAACCATATGCCAGTGAATGAAGATGAAATGCAACAGGCATATGCCAACAGTGGTTAAGGATTTAATCAAAGCATTTCGTAGAGAAAATTTGCGTGTGTCAAAAATCCCCTCTATATTTGGTGGTGCCAATTTGGGTTTGGATAAACGAGATTGTTATACCACTTAAGAGATGTGAGGCACAAGGAGCTCGAGATGGGGGATGCACAAGCTGTTTTAAATTATTTCAGGAAAAAGCAAGTTGAGAATCCCTAATTTTATTATTCAATGCAATGTGACGATAATGGTCGAGCAACTAACTTCTTCTGGGTGGATACTAGATCACGGATGTCTTATCAGTACTTTGGGGACGCCATTGCATTTGATACAATGTATCACACAAATAAGTAAATGCCTTTTGCTCCTTTCACCGGGGTGAATCATCATTCCCAGACGATACTGTTTGGGTGTGCACTTTTTACAGGATGAAACAGAGAAAAGCTTTTTGTGGTTATTTGAGACATGGATGGAAGCTATGGGAGGAAAGCCTCCGACGTCCATTATTACCGATCATGACTTGGCAATGAAGGGAGCCATTGCCAACAAATTTCCCAACAGCCGACATCATTTGTGCCTTTGGCATATCAAGAAGAAGTTTGTTGAAAAATCGCGGCATGTTTATCATACGAAATCACTTTCAAAAAAGCAATGAAAACATGTCTCCATCATACCTATACAGAGTTTGATTTCGAGGAACAGTGGAAGAATTTGATGATCGGTTATAATTTAGAAAGGAATGAATGGCTTCTACATCTTTATGAAATTTGTACTTCATGGGTGCCAAAATACAACCGAGCCACATTTTTTGCAGGGATGAATACCATTGGTCGTAGTGAGGGAATAAATGCATTCTTTGATGACTTGGTCAAATCAACGACAACTCTTAAGGAGTTTGTCGTAAATTATGAGCAAGCTCTGAAAAGGTTGGTGCAAAGGGAAAGTAATGAGGATTTTGAATCTAAACACAAGAATCGTTTTGTTAAGCAGGATGAGTTTCTATTGAGGCATGCGGAAAAGATATATACTAGAACAATTTTTAAGAATTTCAAGGATGAATAGGGGGAAGTAAATATGTACAAGGTGGAAACATTGGATCGCTGCAATGATCATCGCTCATTCAAAGTTTTGCATAAAACAGATGGTTACAATTATCAATTTGTAGTGAAGTTGAACATGGAAACTCTTGCTGGTACTTGTGAATGCAAACACTTTGAGTTCACTGGCTTGATCTGTAGGCATATATTGAAGGTACTTGTTCGTCAAGATGTTGAAAATATACCAGGACAGTTCATTCTAGCAAGATGGAGGAAAGAGGCCAATAAATTTATGGGAATGGATTCTACAGAACCATTGCGGGATTGCGACGGCGAACATGGTCAGGCCATGAGACTAAACCACATGGTCCAAGAGTCAACAAAATTGGCTTGTTTAGTAGCACTATCAAAACAAAGGTACCTCAAATACGTGGACGGTTTGAAACAATTATCAAAGAATGTGTTTAATGAGGATGATGGTATTGAAGATACTGTGGAGGTTACTACCTTAATTCCTGACGTGCTAGAACCCCTTACTTACAGCCAATTACCTCAAATAATGCTCCTAGATCCAAATATTTCACAAGCCAAAGGAAGAAATAAGTAGGTGAAAGCGGTAAATGGAAAAAGAATTGCTCAAGATTCAAAATGTAGAATAAAAAGTGATCTTGAGTTAAACCTTGAAAAGAAGAAAAGACAATGCAAATGTTGTTTCAAGTTTGTGAGACATGACAAGCGAAATTGTCCGCAAAATAAAAATCGTACCCAAAACATCATCATTACTGAAGGTATGTTATGATATGATAGGTTATTATAATCTACTATTTTTATACATATCTCATTTTGAAAAAAAAAATTACAGATGAAGGGAATGACCAAGTAGAAGACTTAACAAATGCAGATGAGCATCCTTAATTTTATGGTGTTTTTGATTCTCATTTTGTTATATTTAGACATTGTAAGGTTTATGGTGCTTGTAAGGTCTTTGAAAATTTTCTCAAAGCTGTTTGAAATCACAAATACGCTTTTGATATGTGATTGTTTGATGTAGGAAAATATGATGGATCCTCTGTTAAAAACGTGCAATAAGCTGTTACATTCTTCTGAAATATCCTTATGAGGTTTCTCTTTTCTTCTTACTTTAAGTTTTTTCGGGATTCTTATGTTCTCAAATGATGCTTTGTGTTGAACTTTTTGTCCAGGCAGGTCTGTTTCTAGGTATTGGGAACTGGGTGTTTACTGCTTTCCTGCGTATAACAACTTTTTTGTTTTAAATTTGGTGTCTTAATGACATGAAGTTTGCTCGTATGTTTCTCAAAGTTGGTGTTTTAATGACATGAGGTTTGCTCGCCTGCATCCATGACTCTTGAGAGAAGGGTTCTCCTGAAAGTATTTGGAGTTGAACTAGTCTTAACTGATGCAGCCAAAGGCATGGAAGGAGCTGTTCAAAAAGATGAAGAAATAGTGAATTGGACCCCAAATTCATACATGCTTCAACAATTTGACAACATAGCAAATCCCAACGTTTCTAGTTGTCTGATTCTTATTGCATATTTGGTCATTCTTATATTTGGATCAGTAGGTGAACTATTTTGGCGAGTTAAGACATTGGTTGGTCATGCCTATTAAAATAATATGAAGTATGGCTTTTGTCTATCTGTTGTGGTTGTGGTACCAGGTACTGGTGTTTTTGTAATGCTTCTCGATTGTAAGTTAATCTGACAGATTACCGTAAAAAATGTAATTGACAAAAAATCACCTCTTGGACCAAGCGTGAGAGGTGACTAAACAATATATTAAACGCCATAAATGTTATTCTTTCATCGTAAGGACAATTCACATGCAACAGTAGTTTCAATATTCGTACAAGCAGCCTGAAAAGCTAAGTAAATTGTTGATAAAGTGTTGTTGGTAACATAAATGTGAATTGTCCCAATTTATCCCAATTTACAAACAACACTTTATCAACGAAATGTGAAATGTGAAATGTGAAATGTAGTCATCTGGAAATTTTTCCTGTCCTTGCTCCTTTATCAACGAATAAGCAATATGCTCATGGAGATCACTAAAGAAATAGTAAAACTACGAGATGAGCTAATTATCTTTCTAGCATCAAAAATAAAAAGATGCCAACCTGTGTGTCCACAACATTATGTAACGTAACACCAAACTGAAAATATAAAGCCTGCGGAAGATCAGAAGAAATGAGGTCTTGATCATAAAATGTTTAAACCACACGAATATGAAAGGTTGGAGAAGAAAGAGACCTCACTATCTCGTTTACAGCCATGAATACCTTTCGTGATGTAACTAGACTCGAGTGCAGGCTTACAAGCATTGATAAGTGTTCTTCCACCGTCTATAACTTCAACCACATATATTGCATTCTCAAACGCAAGCTGCATAGAATGCCATGAATCCAACTTTCAATTTATTCTAAGCGATGAATAGCATGAATAGCAGAAGTTCTCTACAATTGCAGAAACTTTCCTTTCCTTTCAAAATCTTCCATCTCCGATAGTCTCACCTCCAATTCCCCTTAAAAAATCAAAAGTGTGAATAAGCAATTCTTACTCAAAATTTTCTCAACAAATATCAACCGTTTGAATAACCAATCAAACGGTCTCAAACGGAGAAGAGTTGTTCTTGCCTGCGAGCGTTGGCTTTGGCTCGGGTGAAATCGAGATGAAATCTTTGAGGCGAGTTCTCTGTGAGGCGAAATCTTAGATGCGATAACGTGAACTCAACCGAGAAGTATTGTTACCGCGAGCTTGAGAGAATGCTCTGTGAGTTCTCTGATGCGTTCTCAACAGAATTCTTTGATGAATTCTGTTGCCGCGAGGTTGTTTGAATTTTTGCAATTCGAAACCTAGTGGATCTTAAACTCAACAGAGAAGTATTGTTGCCGCGAGCTTGAGAGAATTCTCTGTGAGTTCTCTGATGCGTTCTCAACAGAATTCTCTGCCGCGAGCTTGAGAGAATTTTCGCAATTCGAAACCTAGCGGATCTTAATGGATTTCACCGCATGTTGTCTTATTCGTTGGACGACAATCTAGCCATCCTTTTCTTGTTGGATCAACGGTCCAGAATGGGTGTTTACATGGGGGTTTAAATGGGTGTGCATTGAACCCATCCCATCATATAAATATCTAAACTACATATTTATCTTTTTTTAATAGATATTTTACATATATTTTTATTTAAAAAATATGGTAAGTCTCGTGGTTAGGCATAACTTGAGCTTATGCATCTGCAGACTGCAATTTGAAGAATGCTCTTCGTTAATGTAGTCAAATATCAAAATTAACCAATTTGAAAGTTTGAACACTTAATTTAGGAGATTTAAATAAGATAGCCCAAAAAGTTAAGGGAATTTTAAAAAAAATAAGGAGAGAATTTTTAAAGGAGCATAAAAAAAATTTATGGGCCCAGGCCCCACCCTTGGATTTAAATATCACCAACTCAATGAGAGCTAATTTTAGGGTGAACAAAAATACTGCTATTGAAATTGACCCAATATTTTTTTTTTGGAATATCGGTGGTATTCGACTATTTGTCATGGACCCGCACAACCGACTCTCTGGGTGAATCAAGCAAATCGCTGACCGAGCAAGCTCATATTCATAAAACGGGAGTTTGGCCCCAACTTCGCATTCACAGTGGGGTCGAACCCACAATCTCTCGAAATACTGGAGTACTATGGGAATTTTTTGGACCCCTAGGACAAATTGACCTGATATTGAAATCGAAAACTGACAATATCAATTATTGGTACTGTTTCAATTCCAAAAGATCAAAACCGACAAATATCGTTTTCTTTTTTACCGATATTGAAAATGATTGTTTTTTTATATAATACCAAAATGACATCATTTTAAGTCAAAAAAAATTGAAAAAGTTAAATTGATAAAAAAAAATGCAAAAAGATAATTGGTAAAAACTAATACCGAAAACCGATAGTTGTCATGTTTTTAGTTTTCAATATCGATTCGGAACTGGAAATTCATCCTAATCGATTTACTATCAATTTTTGCAAAAATCAATGAGCACTCCTAACAGATTGTGTGATTTGATAGACTTACCTAAAAATTGTCGGTAAGACAGCTGACCCTCCGACAATTCGGTTGGAGATTCGAATCACCAAGGAGAAAAAGTGAAGAATTACTATTAATTATCCTTCAAGAAAACAAACAGTGATTTACTTTTTTTTAATGTAATCTAATCGTATTCTACATTTATGGATGCAAATATCTATTCATTCTTGAATATTATAGGTTACAATATGCCCAATGCAAGTTCATAACGTTTACCTATCCATTTCATTGGGAACATTGGATAAAATCACCTTCAGGAGCTTCTGCAAGTTGAGCATTTCAAACGGCTATTCCGTAGAGTGCTGCTCCAGAACTTCATTCG
>JAOWBN010035316.1:0-10145 GCA_028565015.1 Pinguicula moranensis | reverse complement strand
TCTTAAATCCATCACTGGTTATTGGCTCACTCTTGCAGCCAACTCTCAACACAAGTTCTTCTGTGATGCTCTCCTTGCTAAATGGTGACTAACTTCTCCCTTGCAATGTATGTTAGCTAGAACATTATTGAGAATGAGACCGAAAATCTGTATGCAAGTTCTATTATGCAGGTGCAGAAACATACCGCAATGTCACCTCCGGTTTCGTGAACGTGAAAGATGTCGCTATCGCACATATTCTCGCGTTTGAGAAACCTTCTGCAAATGGTAGATACCTTCTGTCCGAGAGTGTGGCTCATTATTCAGAAGTCGTGAAAATGTTGCGTGAGCTCTACCCTGATATGAAACTCCCTGAAAAGTAAGTCTTGTTGGAGTTATAGTGGTGAATGTGAGATTCTTGTCTCCGTTTGCTGC
Organism: Pinguicula moranensis; assembly: GCA_028565015.1. Classification (NCBI taxonomy): domain Eukaryota; kingdom Viridiplantae; phylum Streptophyta; class Magnoliopsida; order Lamiales; family Lentibulariaceae; genus Pinguicula; species Pinguicula moranensis. Next base: position 9,731 of record JAOWBN010035316.1, on the reverse strand, counting down.
CAACTAATGAATTATATGGATCGATTTTGTCGTAGGTGTGCCGATGAGAAGCCATTTGCACCGAAGTTTCAGATGTCAAGAGAAAGAGCTGAATGCCTTGGAGTGGAGTTCATTTCTCTGAAAGAAACCCTCAGGGAAACTGTGGAAAGCTTGATCGAGAAGAACTTCTTGAATACAACTGGGAAAAAGTCGATAAAATGAAGGCAGCCAAAGCCAAACATAATGTCCAAATCCGACTACTGTTGAAAGCTACGGAAACAAAAATGTCCCCGTTATTGCCAAAGACAATGTTTTTCTTTAGTATTGCAATCATACAAATCTTTTCCTCGTGTTCTTGCATCTTGCCTCATTGGATGAGTTTGTGGATGATTGGGGAGAAAAATCCAAACAAGAAACCGAACCCAAATCGAAGATGTCCGGAGAATGAGGATGACTGGGAAACTTCTGGAATTGCATCGGGCTGATGAGATGAGAAATGGTGTTAGTGAAAGCTTCTAGGAAGAAGAAGAAGAGAGCCCAAATTTTTTACAGCTCAAATGAGCTTTGCTGGATAAGGTTTATGACCGGATTTTGGGTTCCTTGCTTCTTCAGCCAAAGTCCAAGTGGAAGCTCCTGACCGTGTTTAGATTATAATTATCGATAATCTACTACTTTCAGGGTTAAAAAAACATGGAGTCCAACAACTACAAGTTATAAAAAAAAAAACATGCGCGATCTCAAAGAATTGATTGGCCTTTTTATCAATTTGATGTTAAAAATGCATTCTTACATGCGCGGTCTCAAAGAAGAAGTATACATGAAAGTACCTCCGGGATATTCCTCTGAATTTAAGAAAGGCGAAGCTTACTTTTTGAAGAAAGCATTATATGGACTGAAACAGTCATCTAGAGCTTGGTTCGGCAGGTGCAACGTGGCTGTGAAGAAATACGGACACACACAAAGTAATTCGGATCATACATTGTTCCTCAAAAAACAAGGTGAGTTGATAACTTGGCTCATCATTTATGTTGATGATATGATTATTATAGGAAATGACACTATAGAAATCCAACAGCTACGAGAGAATATATTCCAAGAATTTGAAATGAAAGATCTGGGACGGTTAAAGTACTTTCTTGGGATTGAAGTATTGAGATCAGCATAAGGAATATTTATTTCTCAGAAGAAATACATACTGAACCTTTTAGCCGAAACATGAACGTTGGATTGCAAACCACCTGAAACCCCGATGATAATGAATCACAAACTTCAGTTTGATGAAAAAATAAGTCTAGCAAATCGTGAACAATATCAAATGCTAGTTGGGAAATCGATATACCTCTCACACACTAGGCCTGATATAGCTTATGCTGTGGGAGTAATTAGCCAGTTCATGCATAACCTCAAACCAATCACATGGAAGACGCTGAACGAGTGGTTCGATATCTAAAAGGAATGGTAGGACATGGGGTTATTTTTAAGAAGACAGGACGACTAAACATTGAAGGATACACTGATGCAGATTGGGCTGGGAATCAGATAGATCGAAGATCAACTGCTGGATACTTCATGATGGTTGGCGGAAACCTTGTTACTTGGAGAAGCAAGAAACAAAAAGTGGTAGCTCTCTCCAGTGCCGAGGCTGAAATCAAAGGAGTCACTCAAGGCCTTGCCGAGATACTCCGGCTAAGAAAGCTCATCACAAAATTCGGCCTCTCAGTCTGTGATCTAACTCCCCTCTGGTGTGATAGCAAGACAATAATAAGTATTTCAAGCAATCCAGTACAGCATGATCAAACAAAACATATAGAAGTGTATAGACATTTCATTAAAGAGAAGATAGAATAAAATATTCTAAGTCTTCTTTTTGTTCAGTCTGGAGATCAACTGGCTGATATTATAACTAAAGTAGTTTCTAAAAAAATATATGAAGCTATATTGTGCAAGTTGAGTGTCGGAGAGACGACAACCTAACTTGAAGGGGAGTGTTAAGTAGGAAAGTGAGATAAAAAAACGTGTAAGGAATGTGTCACAATCCTTACCTAACATATTCTACATATCTCACGGATATCCTTCCCTCTCCCTCTATATGTACTCAACGAATGATAAATAAAAAATAAGATTTCAAGAACCATTTTACTTGTCAACACACTATTTCTTCTAAAATATTAGGATGTGAATACTTAACGGTAATGCGAATTTTAGTACGTAACCCATGAAGCTGTCGCAATAGTAGATCTCATCAAAGTTGGGATATATAAATATCCAAATTAGCGCACAGTTCTTCAAATTTTTTAATGTAAGAGTCGACTTTGGGAGAATACTGCTCCAGTTTCTAGAAATCGGCAAGAACTAGTGTGGTGTCCAACTTCTCAAAACGTTGAAGAAAAATAGAGGTGAAGGTAGTCTAAGAACAACCGGGAGTCTCTACCGAGAATGTACAGAACCATAATTGCACTTTGTCAGTAAATTGGGTTGAGGCCGAATCAAGACAATCCTTGTCGAGATGAATAATGTTATGGTCGAAGAAACGATTGCAACGAAGAATCCAGGCCCGTATGTTGTCTCCTTTGTAAGGTGGACGTTCATCCTTCATTGTAAGGTACCTAGGAATTATGCAATTAACTGGAGTATGCATAGATGTAGAAGAAGATATATGAGGGAGGGTGGGGGATTTAGTGCAATCGGGAAGGGTGGGATCTGGTAGTGGATCGGCTGTGGGTGTAGTAAGAGGGGCCTACAAAGGGAGATTAGGAGGGAGGCCAAGGATGGATCCAGTAGCTGGTGGGGGGCGGCCAGTGATCATGTGATAAGGGAGGAGGTTGTTTAAGATCTAGGAGAGCCTGTTTAATATCATATAGGGAAGTCTGGACGAAAGCTTTGAAGGAGCCGAATTCCTGGGACAAATGGAAATTTAGCATCAGTTTTGAGATGGTGGTCTTGTAGTTAAGCAAGTTTGGGAGTGAGATAAACTGAGTTTGGAGTATGAGCGAGTGATTGGGCGGTCCAGAATGAACGAGTTTGATACCAGGTTTGTCATGACCAACTGAAGTGACAAGGGAATTCACTGAGTTTGTGAGATATAGAAGGAAAAATAGATGAAGAAGAAGGTCAGCTATGTAGGAGAAGGAGATGATATGCAAGGAGATAGAGAGAAACTTCAGACACAGACTGGCGGTATAAACTTTCTTGCCATTTTTGTTTGTTTTCTCATATTTATGGGTTTTTTTTATAATCCTTGACTTCAACAAATGTAAACCTAAGCTACTATAATGCTAGCTTAAACATAAATTCTTGACTTAATGTTTTTTTTTTTGGGTCGAAGCTTTAATGGTTGGTTGTTGACCTGAGTATATATGGTTTCTATATTAATAAATTAAAAAAATTGTTATGAACTAATTAACAAACTATGTAAACAAAGTAAAAAATATTTTATGTATTGGCAAATGATTCTCTAAAGAATAGCAAAGTTTTCTTCTTCTATTTCTTCTCTCGTTCTCTTCTAACCAGCATATGCATATATTATACATGAAGGAATGACCGACTCATTCACCTCCATCACATGCCTTGTTTTTCAAATTTTACACTATGCAATACTATTCAATTTGACATTCAATACTATTTGAAAAAAATCTTCTATTTGCATTTGTTGCCAAAGTCGTTATGACATTCATTTCATAACATTCTCCCTTGAATGTTCATCATATCATGCCTCGTTAAAAACATACTAGGAAAAACCCTGTGGGAAATAAAATCCTATTGAAGAAAAAAGGGTCCATGATTTTATCATCTCCCCATGCTGGCACATTTTTGAGTTTTCTCATTTCGATCCCTTTGACCAACTTTTCAAAAGTTGCAGTGGGTAGTGATTTAATAAACTAATATGCCAGATTGTCACTTCATCAAATTTGCTGAATATTTATATTACATTTTTCTTGAAGATTATGTATAAAGAAAAATTTGGGTGATATATGCTTCGTTTGATCCCCTTTAATGAAAACTTGTTTCAATTGACCAATGCAAGCTGCATTATCTTCATAAAAAATAGTTGTAACGCCCTTCTTGGTCTAAGACACACATTCCATGAATATGTTGGGTTATGTTCCTGAACAAAATGCATTCAGGACTTTCTTCATAAATTGCAAGCTTATGCATGGTTGGAAGAAGTAGTGACTAATGTTTGTTTAATAGAATGTCACGAAATAGCTGTACCTCCACAAGTAAATAGATAAACCGTTTGAGATCTAGCTTTTTGTGGATCTGATAAATATTCAGTATCAACATAACCAATTAATTTCGGGTTAGAAATATTGGGATAGTATAAACCCATATTTATTGTTCCTCGAAGATACTGAAAAACGTGTTTGATTCTATTCCTGTGTCTTTTAGTTGGAGAAGAACTATATCATGCTAGTAAATTTATTGCAAGTGATATATCAGGTCGTGTGTTATTAGCAAGATACATTAGTACTCCAATTGCACTAAGATATGGTATTCCAAGACCAAGAAATTCTTCACCGTCTTCATGAGGGCGGAATTGATCCTTCTTCATACCAAGTTATCTCATCAATATTGGTGTACTTAATGGATATGCTTCATTCATATAAAATCTTTTAAGTACATTCTTCAAAAAATTAGATTGATGCACAGAAATTCCATCTGTTAAGTGCTCAATTTGAAGATCGAAACACAATTTTGTTTTTCCAAGGTATTTCATTTTAAATTATTTCTTCAGACAAGCTACAACCTTTGATGACTATTCAGGAGTTCCAATAATATTTAAGTCATCTACATAAACAACAATGATGACAAGTTCTTATCTAGTTCTCTTTATAAAAATACTTGGGCATATTAGATCATTTTTATAGTCTGTTTTTAATAGGTATGTGCTCAAACAGTTTAACAATATACGTCCGGATTGTTTCAGTTCATATAGGAATTTATTCATTTTAATCGAATAAATCTCTAAAAAATTTGAACTTTGTGCTTCAGGCACTTTAAACCCTTCAGCGGTTTTTGTATAAATATCATTTTCTAGTGAGCCATATAAATAGGCTGTTACTACATTCATTAGTCGCATCTCAAACTTTTCATGAATTGCTAGACTTATCGAATAACGAAATATGATTGTATCAAACACAGGAGAATAAATCTCTTCATAATCAATGTCCGGTCTTTGGATTAAACCTTGTGCGACAAATAGTGTTTTATATCTCACGACTCCATTTTTCTCATTTCTTTTCCGCACAAATACCCATTTATATCTGACTGGTTTGATACCTTTTGGTATAGGGACTATTGTTACAAAAACTTAAATGTCTTTAAAGAACTGAGCTCTGAAGCAATTTCTTTCCATTTTGGCCAATCATGTTTGTGCCTACATTCATCCATAAATATAGGTTCAATATCTTCATTCTCTTTCATTATATCGCATGCTATATTATAAACAAAAATATTTTCGACATTTATTTCATCTAAATTCCAATTTTTTTCCGTACGACATAATTTATGGAGATTTTATTATTTTTAGGTACTTGAATTTCTTCATTTATATCGTTTGCCTCTTCTGGAATATTTTATTTCCTTTTTTGGACCATTATCTATATTTGCTCATTTTCTTTTTCTAGGATTTTTATGTTTGGAACCGATTGATCTCCCACGCTTCATGCGTGATTTAGACTCATTTGTTGTAAAAAAATTTCCTTCTTGGGACATTAAGTTTAATTGAATCATTTGCAGCTGGTATATGAGACTTGTTTACCGTATTCAGGTCGGTAAACGCATCTGGCAATTGATTTGTTAAATTTTGCAAATGAATAATCTTTTGAGCTTCAAGTTAACATTGTCGAGAACAATGATCAAAATGCGATAGTGAAGATTTATACCGAAATATTGTCTTTTTCAGCTGTTTATTTTCTCGCCCTAATGTTGGAAAAATTGATTTATCAAAATGACAATATGCAAATCTTGCTGTAAATGAATATTCAGTTGATGGTTCTAAATATTTAATTATCAAGGGAGATTCATATCCAACATATATTTCTATCCTCCTTTGAGGACCCATCTTTGTGCATTGTAGATGAGCAATTGGTATAAATACCTCACATCTGAATATTCTTAGATGAGAAATGTTTGTTTTTTGACCATAATCATTTGTATCAGGGAAAAAATAATTATAACTTGTTGCCTAATACGAATAAGTGCTGCCGCTTACAAAATTGCATATCCTCAGGCAGATACATGGAGTTTGAAATGCATTAGCATTGGCCTTGCAATCAATTGATGGCGTTTAATAAATTATTCAGCCAAACCATTTTGTGTATGAACATGTGCAACATGATGTTTAATGGTTATCCCAATTGACATACAATAATCATTGAAAACTTATGTTGAAAATTAGTAGCATTATCTAGGCAAATTTTCTTTATTGAAAAATTAAAGAAATGTGCTTAAAGCGAATTATTTGTGCAAGTAATCTTGCAAAAGCTAAATTGCGAGTAGATAATAATAATCATACATGCGACCATTTAGTTGATTCATCAATTAGAACCATAAATATCTAAATGAGTCGCATGGTGGGTATATAGGCCAACATATATCTTCTTGAATTTTTTCCAAAAATGTACGATTCTCATACCCAACTTTATTTAATGAATGAGTTATAATAAGTTTGCCTTGAGAGCAAGCAACACACGAAAATTCACTGGTTTAATTTTTTTTCTTCTAATTTTTCATTTAATGACCATGAATTTTATATAGTTGTTTGCCCAATCGATCATGCCAAATTTTTAAAGTTTTAGTAGTCTTTAAACTTTCAATAGCATAAGTTTCAACCATTCTTATTATTTTGTAATACAATCCAGAGGATATTACAAGTAATCTTTCTAATATGCATTTATTACCCGAAATAATTGATGTAATGCATAAGTATTCTTCATCTTTTTTGTTCATAGTCTCGATATGACATTTATTTCAGTGAATATCTTTAAAACTCAATAAATTTTGTTGAGATTTAGATGAGAAAAAAGTATAATCAATTGTGATGTTTGTCCCCATTGGTAGTACAATTTATGCTATTCCGGTGCCTTCAATTAATTTTGCATTACCAGATATTATATTAACATACGCTTTCCTTATAGTTAGGAAAATAAAATATTTTTTTATTGTTGAGTATGCTGTATGTTGTTGCACTGTCTGCAAAACATGCATCTTCCTCATTTATTTAGGATAAATCCATGTTTAGCTTCAATAAATAAGTAAAAGTAAAAAATAAATGAAATCAAATTTATAATAAAGTAGTGATTACATGATAAATCAAGCATAATACTGAGAATTAGATAAAATACAAAAATAACTTAGATATTTTCGTATCTATTCATAGGATCAGAGTGGACAAGGAAATCAGCAACATCTAAATGTGTCACATCAAATTTGTCATGAAGGAAATCATTTTGAACGAAATTCATTTGTACATTCTGCATTGAATTTGGGATAAAGTTTGTCTCCGCATTCTTTCCTTTAACTTTTGAAACTTGATAAAATTCTACAAGGTGCTTTGGCGTACGACAAGTACGAGACTAATGATTATTCATCCCACATCGATGACAAACATTTTCTACATTCTTGTTGCCCTGATAATTTTTGTTATGACCTCGCAGATTTTCACTTTTCTCCCACTTCTGGAGGTTATTTGTACTATTGGGATTATTGCGGCGATAATAAGGATGATTTTCTTGATTTTCGCATCAACGACTACGACCACGATGGGGACACTGGTTAAATGTATTCACATTCACTTTTGGGAATGGAACAAAACCATTAGGACGTGATTGGTATTTTTTCATTAGCAACTCGTTATTTTGTTTAGGACAAGAAGACACGAAATTAGTTCCTTGTACTTCTTAAAATCCTTTTCACAGTATTGCTGCTGCAGGAACGTATTAGTGGCATTAAAAGTAGAGAATATTTTCTTTAGCATCTCTTTGTCGGTAATCTTCTTAACACATAACTTCAGTTGATAACTGATTGTGAACATGGCAGAATTGTATTCGCTTTCATATTTAAAATCTTGTAAGCGTAAATGCAAATAATCGTAACGAGCTTTTGGAAGTATCACCATTTTCTAGTGATCATACCTCTCTTTAAGGTTTTTCCAAAGATCTGCAAAATCTTTTATAGTGAGGTATTTTGCCTTGAGCCCCTCATCAATATGGTGACAAATAAATATCATGCCTTTCGCCTTATCTTGTTGAAATGCTTTATTTGCATCTTTTATGGTGTCTCCACGACTCATAGCATCTAGGTGGATTTCCTTGTCAAGAATCCATGATAAGGAACTTTTCTCAGTGATGTCCAAAGCCACAAACTCAAGTTTAGAAAGATTAGACATTATAACAATAATAAATTAACTTTACCTCAGCAAGAATACTAGTAGTTCAGTAGTAGAGTCGTGCTGATGACGTGCTATGAATCAATTAAGAAATTGTGTAAACAAAGTAGGAAATATTATACGTATGAGCAAATGAATATCCAAAGAATATTAAAGTTTTCTTTACTTATTTTTTTCTCTCGTTCTCTTGTAACCAACATATGCATATATTTATACATGAAGGAACGACCGATAAATTCACTTCCGTCACATGCCTTGTTTTTCAATTTTTACACTATCCAATACTATTTATCACTATTCAATTTGACATTCAACATTATTTAACACAATTTAAAATAAATATTTTATTTGTATTCGTTGCTAAAGTCATTGTGGCATTCATTCATAACAAAAACAAAGTTAAAACCTATAGTTATGTCATCCTGAGCTGGGCCAAGGGTCATGGTCCTCGCAGTCCTGAGCCGAAAGATTTAGCCCAGCCCTGCTTGCACCACTGGGCTAGTCCAACTCCGGCCCATTTTGATGTCTCAATTAAGGTATGAGATATTTCTACTGGGTTGAAATGAAGAATCGACGGCGCCCCATACCGCCCAAAGAGCCTTTCAAGTTCCAGCGCCTTATCCACAAATACTCATCCTCTCCTGACTCACTCACCCTTAAATATCGCCCTCCTTTCACACCCCTTCGCTTCAAGAGAAACCTCAAAATCTTATCCTCGCATACACTAATGGCTGCCTCGCTAAGCTTCCTCTCATTCACGCCACAGTCACTCTCTATCCATCGCTTGGCATCCGCAGGCGAGGCTGCTGGATCCGCATCTACTCTCTACTCTCCCATTGCTCTGAAACCTCTACCAAAACTCGTTTTTTCGCTTTCTTCGGCCGCTGTTTATTCACAATCCGCATCAAGGTTTATCCGAAATGTAGCATTTTCATCGGATTTGGAAGAAGAAGTGCAAGAGGAGGAAGAGGAAAACTTCGATTTTTCGAGGTCTAGAGAACCCAGTTTCTCGACCGACCTGAAGCTTTTTGTAGGGAACTTACCGTTTACCGTTGACAGTGCCTTGCTCGCCGGGTTGTTTGAACAAGCTGGAAATGTTGAGATGGTGGAGGTAAGTTTTCTTCATTTGTTTTGAGTGTGTTTTATAATTCTTTGTTGGAAGTGTTTGCAGATTAAATTGAATGGTTTTCTTTTCTGTTTCTGATTTCTTTTTCTCTCCACATCTCAAATCCATTTTGCGAATGATTATGCTATGTCATTGCTTCCACTGGGCTCTTTAACTTTTCCAGGTTATCTATGACAAGACAACAGGGAGAAGCAGAGGTTTTGGTTTTGTGACAATGTCTACTGCTGAGGAAGTAGA
>JAOWBN010035305.1:0-10146 GCA_028565015.1 Pinguicula moranensis | reverse complement strand
GTTTGATAAAATTATGGAGTCTCACAATTTGAGCCCACTACTCAAATGATCCATAATATAAATATCTAAAACTCAAGTAACAAAATGATTTTAGTCATCCAGTATACATGAAACTAACAAGAACCCAATGCTCTAGGTCACATACCTAACAACTTGGAGATTTATAACAATTTATAAGACTTTTATATATTGAGGATTTTATTTCTTTCAATTTAATATAATAATTTTTGATATTTTAATATTTTACTACATTCTAATAGAACCAAATACCAAATTTTAAAGAAGCTATCAATTAAAGCAAAATTATGGTTGTCTTTATATCAAATAATTTTAGTAACTTTGAAACATATATATATCCGACCAGACCAAAATAGGAAACAACAACAATATTATTCCTATATTTTTTTATTGGTTAATTTGACTTGTTTTGACTATTCTAATTTGCACCGCAATATCTGAACGTGGATATTCAATCGAATCAGATTCAACCAACGCGAGCCACTTTGTTCAGACCAAAAAAATTTTGCCCCAACCAACACCAAATATATTGGCTCCGCCCCTTGTATAGATTCAAAGTTCCTTATTTGTTGGTGGTTGCAAGGGATGACTTAAGCACGGGCAACTACCCAGGGTTTATCCACCCGCTAAATGCTTTTTATAAGCCCAATCCTAATAACTTTTGCCCAAATCCTTTTCTCAAGCCTTTTTTAATCCCACCACGCAAACCCCCACCCACGGGCGGACCTATGTATGAGCCAGCCCGTGCTTCAGCCCGGGGTTATTTTGGGATCGGCCCATACATAGGTAAGATTTTAACATTAAAAAATAAAAATTTTATGGTCCAGCCCACCCTTAATATTTGTGCTAGTTCCGCCATTGCCCCCACCCACCCAAAAACTAAATCCTACCTTACTACACCAAAAATGCAAACCCATCTTTTTAACTTCAAATTCAGATTACAGTCCAAAATTAAATTTTAAGTTTACTAGTAAAAAAAATATTGTACTACTTATCAGTTTTATGTAATAATTTGTAGGGTAAATTCCACTTTACCCTCTGGAACCTTGAGTTATGCAACACTTCCCCCTAAATTTGTTTCTTTTAACACTTCACCACCTTAAGTTAGTGGCATAAATTAGAACGCTTTTACCGTTTTTAATAAATTAAAAAAGAAAAGAAAAAGAAAAGAAACAAACATTAAAATATCATAGAAGATATAATAAAATGATAAAAAAAATAACATGAAATTAATAATAATGGTAGAAAACAATAATAAATTAAACAAATGGCAAAAACATAAAAGAACATAAATTAAATTAATAAAAATATAATAACATGATAAAATAAAAAATAATAATCACTTTCAAAAGTAAAAATAGAAAATAGCAAAAAATAATTGAAAAATAAAATAAGATATAATTTTTTTCGAGTACTTATATAATTTTATCTTTACTTATCTATTATTTTTCGAACATTAAGTATTCATTTTATTATTTTTATAATTTCTTATTTATTAAGCAGGTTATTTTTTTTTAATGATTTATTTTTCTGACATATTTTCTATTATTAATTTTCTCAACGTTATGTTATTTTTTAGTATTTTATTATATTTGTACAATTTCTATTTTTATTTTATTGTCCATTCCTTCATTTTCTTTGATTTATTAGAAAGGGTAAAAATGCCCAAAATATTTTATCTTACTAACTTGAGCTAATAAAGTGTTATAATAAAGATAAAGTGTTATATAGGTCAAAGTTCATTAAGATAAAGTGAATTTATCCTATTACATAAACTCTCCCCATTGGGCTCAGTCCCCTGCACATGCGAGTGTGGATCAACACCTAGGCTCGGGCCCATGTGCATGCTCATACGGTTAACTTATAGGGTGAAAGTTGACTACTCTGCACAAAATACTTAACATCAAGCCAAATATTTGTAGTTTCACAATTTTCTTATTGCAGTTTCATAATTCCTTATAAAAATTGTTGAAATTGGTGTGTGCAGCCAATATGGGAGTAATTATCATACTCCAGTACCCTCTAGCTTCAAATATGGAAAAGTGTATATCACAATTTCACGCAAGTATGCCTATTTTGATCATGGTTGAGAAAATAGAATTTACTGCACCATCACATCATTTTTTCTGAAACGTTTTATGCCACCATGATATCGAGCTCAAAATTTCTCAAGCTCCTTTATCTACATTTCCACCATTTCTTAATAGAATTTACTTACTACAAACAATATTTCAAATTTCAATCAACTTATATTTTTTTTAACAAATGGTGAAAATATAGAGAATGTAATTACAACATAATGAATATTTGGAGATGGGGTAGCAAAAATTACTTAAAATAGAGTTCATCGAAAAAAATATTTGAAAATCAGATTAAAAGTATATAGTTTTGACTTTAATTTCTTCGAAAGCACTTACAATTTACTTTTAATGGTTTTGATTTGATGCTACTAGTATCCAAAAATCTTCCTGAAGGAAAGAACTTGATTGTATTCCTAATTTCAATTCATTCCATTCAGATTTCTTGACTTAAACTCCATTCCTAAAAAATGCACTCTTTCTCTTATTTCATAATTTGTTTGTTGGGGTTTCATCGGGGGGCTTTAACTCCCACCTTAAATTCACCTTCCGCCATACCATCGGGACAAAGTTGACCACCACATGCCACGTGTCCACCGGCGCGTGCCATTCAATCTGAAGATTGAATCTTTCGCTCTCTTCCGTTCCTTTTCTCATTTTTTTATCCTTTGGTAACGTACTTTTATCATCGGTCACTTGGGAAACTAGCAGCAGCCCCTCTGCCCTCTAATGGCGTGTTCTATGTTTTAAATACATCTGCTGCTCAAGATTCACATAATTTTCTTTTGGATTAATAGAGAGCACATTTCCATATAATATTCAGTTTCAAGTTTGGTCAGCTGTTCAAAGTTTTCCTATTTATCTGCTCTTAGTTGTTGGTAATATAAAAACTGTAGATTCCAACTCAAGAGCTGCTTCTTTAGGGTTTTGCTTGCAGCTGGAAGAGGAGGTTCCGTGTTTATCAGACATATCGAGATGGGTTTGGCTCTTGGCTTTGTGGTATCTGGTTAGGTAAAGGCTCAATCTTTGATGTTACTGGTGTCGTCATCTTTTCGTATAATTTGGAAATTCCGTTGCTTGGGTTGTTCCGTCTGGCCACGACCACGAGCGGGACTGTTACTTTATTGCGCCGTGCCACCGGCTCCCGTATTTATCTGATATGAAAATGTTTTGCTTGCACTACTTGGAGGTCTAATCTTTGGTCTTTCTCAGCTTGTGTTGTGTTTTGTCTTGGAAAATATATGAGAAAGGGAAACAAGGTTGGTGTTGATGTTGAATTTGTTTTGGTTCAAACAAATGGTTGAGCATCGTTTGTGCTTGTCTTGAGTTTGTTTGTCCGAAAACAGAAATGCAAGGCCAGAGATGGGTTTCCAGGCATGCCCATTCCCATTTGAAAATTGCTTGGATTCGGTATCAAATAAGTCAGAAAGATGGTCTCTTGGCGTATCCGTCTCCAGTTGCTCCCTCACCACCAAGTGCTACTCCATCTTCACCTTCTTCTGGACCAAAAATTAGCCCCGCTATTCTTTTCATCATAGTAATCCTGGCTGTTCTTTTCTTTATATCTGGTCTTCTCCACTTGCTTGTTAGATTTCTTACCAAAAGCCCGTCATCCTCTCAGTCCAATAGAAACTTGGATGAATCTACCTCTGATGCTCTCCAGAGACAGCTGCAGCAACTTTTTAATTTACATGATTCTGGTTTAGATCAAGCTTTTATCGATGCATTGCCAATCTTTTCATACAAGGAGGTCGTGGGTCCCAAGGAGCCTTTTGATTGTGCTGTTTGTTTGTGTGAATTCTCGGAGACTGACCAACTGAGATTGCTCCCAGTTTGTAGCCATGCTTTTCATTTGAACTGCATTGATACTTGGCTTCTGTCGAATTCAAGCTGCCCTCTCTGTAGGGGTACTCTTTTTAATCCTGGATTCACGATTGAGAATCCCATTTTCGATTATGATGATTTTAGGGAAGAAGATGGATGTGGATGCTCCAATCATGTGGATGACGGACTCTCCGTTTTCCAGAAACGGATGGAAATTGAGGAAATTGCAAGAGAAAAGGGTGTTTTTCCGGTTAGGCTTGGGAAATTCCGGAAATTGAATCAAGTTGAAGGGGAGGTAGAAGGAGAAACTAGCAGTAGTAGATTGGATGGACGAAGATGCTATTCGATGGGGTCTTATCAATATGTAGTTGGTGATGCTAAACTTAGGGTGGCTTTGAGTCAGAACCGAGCTGAAGACGATGCAACGCTTGTTAAACAAACAGAGCAATCTTGTTCCCCTACAGCTGAAGGGAGCACAGACGGAAAGAAGATCAGCATCGGTCCAAAAAGGGATAGCTATTCCGTATCCAAGATTTGGTTATGGACGAAGAAGGGGAAATTCGCAAACTCATCCAATGACAATTTGGGAACTCCATCCTCTCCTACCTTGGACATACCATGGATGCACACATCAGAAGGCGTCTGAAAGGTGTCCGTGCTTCGTACACTTCGCATTCATCATCCATGCGTTAACGACAACTATGCTTGCTTCCTCATCTTGCAGAAACCTCACTCCCCTGATTTAACAGAAATTGCATATAGATTGTGGCATGTTAGAGCCAGCTAGAGCTTACCTTATCCATCCATGCCATATGCCTTGTGGATATGAGTTCACTTGTTTATTTTTATGGTTACTCCAATCATTTTGTTATCCTTGTTCTGTTCTTGTTCCCATCTGATCCCTTGATGACATGACAACACATGATCACACAAATGGTTTTCAATCATACAACAGCAGAGTCTCTTCTCTCTCTGTACTGCGACGGCATATTATCCCATCTATCGTCTACTCCCGAGTTTGGACAGTGCGAATGGACTCTTTGTACATGGCTTGCTTAACTTTATGATGGGACTGTGTTGGGATCCATGAAAGGTGTGATTGGTCAGAGAGAAACCTTACCTTACCTTACCTTTTTGTATTCAACCAGCAGAGTTGTCTTCCATTTGTTTAGTGGTAAAGCTCCTCATCAATCGTGGATTTCAGACCAACAACTCTATTTTGCCACTTTAGCCTTTCTAGCCCTATGAAGTGTCACCTAGCCATTTACTAGCACACCATAACCATATTGATTATTGCATCTGGAACAGGAACAATATTACTGTGTCAACGTAATTTTGATCCCATCCATCCCCAGTTTTGAAACAAAGTTGCTCTAGCAAAGATATGACTGCCACCCAATTCCTTTCCTATTTTTCCATCTATCAATCTAGCAAAGGTGCAACATCAAAGTCCAAATTTTGGAAGAGAATATCGCAAAATGAAATTCAAAAATGAATTAACATATTAAATAACAACCACCATGTAAACGCAGAGGTAAAGTAAAGAGTAAATGAAGGTTTCAGTTTCAGAAGCTTATCTATCTACAGCTTGACGTCAAAAAAGAAAAATACAAATGGATGCAAGGCAAGATATGCAACCCCGGCCGGCGACTCTTATCACCAACCAAAAACCAACTGCCCTTCACGTGGTGGCGTTCACGTGCGGCGGATTCTTCAGTTGGCCGCTCTGCGCCGGGATCGACGCATAACGTGCTGAGAAGTTCCGGAACGCCACGTCACTATCTAATAATTGATCGATCGTCCCCGCCGGTCCCTCATCGAAATTGAGGGCATAACTCAAGGGATCGTACTGGAATCTCGCCGGCTTCACTCTGCCGGCCGTCTTGTTAAACCGGCGGATGAACGTCTTCCACTTCGGACCGGCCACGAGCTCCGACCATTCCCTCAACTTCATAAACGCGCCTATGCCTTGATCCCACCAACTCCGGTGAACGCCCTCCGATTCTCTCCCGGCGGTCGAGATTCGTTCCCAACTATCGGATTTTCCCGAGGCGAAACAGGGGAAATAGACGCAACAGCACCCACGGCTGGCGAATTCAGATTCATGTAAATCAACTATTGATTCTTCGTCTCTAGATTGCGCCATCGATCATATGAAAGGAAAAAGAAAAAGTGTGGGATAAAACCCTAATTTTCGGGGGTTTAATAGGCCAGGCCAACCCCCCTCGTCGTCGTCGTATTCAATAAGGATTCTCCTTTCCTCTTCCCATTCGGAGTGCGTTATATAACAGGAACCTTGGATGGAAGGGATACAGAGAGATACCGGTTGGAAAGGCGGCGTGGTGTATACGTCTGTTGACAACTGGGAAATACAGCTGGAGCCAAAGATTCGACGTGCCAGGTGGATATGGTCAACCAGGATAACGGTCGGCAAAAAAAGGATATCAACTGCAATGTTGTATACAATATTATATTGTTCCAGTCCAAGTTTTTCGTTTTGGCTTCTTCATATACATAGTTCATTTATTTATCTTTTTCTCTTTTTATATCCTAAGAATATCGAATCACAAGCATGCCATAATGAAATAATACCTTACATAAAATAGAATAGTTACCCTCCCCAAACAAAATCTACCATTACTGAAATTCATATGCCGTTATGCACGTTCCATGTGCAAGAAATCCTTGCAAGTGGAGGAGTAGTAAAAAATGAGTAGGATTAGTCGTAGGCGCTTAACTCACGTAGTTGTATCTTGACCTCACATTTGGATTGCTGTAAACAGGATCCCCCTCTCCATAGTCCACGACCTTAATGACCATATAGCCTCTCGCCTTCCAGCATGTTCTTGGACTGACCCAAAAAACATTTTCGTTAGCTTCACCATAACCATGTTTCTGATGCTTATGATGATGCAGCTGGTGGGGGCGATCGTAATCTCCGTTCAACTTGGCTTGAAATGCCGATTCTTGTCCGTGGCCTTGGCTGGGAAAGAATAGTTTTTTCTTCAAGGATGTTCTCTAGTCTCAATTGGTAGGAGCATGTCTTCATGCGGGATTACAAAGCTCTCCTGTCTCGAAGATGGATGGTGATGCGGATGCTGCATTGTTCCACCAAAAACTCGACAATGGATGAGACCATGTAATTGTAGGCCAATAGCCTTGCCAACCAACTGAATAAGCCCTCTTCTTGTCTGTCGTATTCGTTGTAGGGAGGAATCAAGGGAGGCCGGATTGAACTTGGAGGAGCTCTCTGGTATGGCGCAGGAGACATGCTCTTTACATAAGCCTTTGGTTCATTCAAAATTGGCAGAGGGTGAACATAACTACTTCCTGCTTCAATATGATGAGAAAGATTATATGTATTGGAAACATGAAACTTTACACTCACTGTCTCGTCTGAAAGAATTGAGGTGATTCGGCGATGTATCAAGGCCAACATATAACCAAAGAAGCACGCCGCAGCAACAACAGCAACTCCTCTGATGATTGATATCAGTGCAAGAACCTTGGCAGCATCTGATGATCTGAGGGACCAAAGCAATGGAAGAAGAAAGGGGAAGTCATGTTTATGTTTTTATTACCTAAATGAAGATTGATGTCATTGTCATCCCCCCGGTGAGCACAATCGTCTTCGTGGAGCTGGATCTCTCGAATGGCTTGGTTCCCTCTGCCTACCACCAGAAGAGAGCAGCTACTTCCAACATAAACTACATCGAAATCATCTGAAAACTTGGCGTCCTCACTTGGACCATCCGCATGTCCTCCACCTCGACCTGATTTCCCTCCTGCAATTGTAACCACTCCTGCAAAAACAACGGAAAATGAAGAATCTTGCACGATTCGTGTTAGTTGTGTCAAAAAAATGACTAGAGCAATGCTAGTTACTTAACCAGTATCAGTAATTTTGTGGATTGTCATGTTTGTAGTGTCTGCAATATACACATTCCCATTATCATCCATTGTTATTCCTTTGGGATGGTTCATTCGTGCTTCTCGTAACTTTCCATCCACATGCCCAACGTACCCCTCAGCTGATCCAGTAAACAACTTACGCCTACTATCTGTTATCATCCATTCAACCACAGAATAGCAAGCATGTGATCACAGGAACATTGATTAAGAATACCACAAAGCTAATCTTCATTTCAAGTACTAATCTTAGCCAATCATTTATTTAGTTTAAGACTGCAAAAGATAAGCCGCATCTGAAATCTCTGTGTGTAACTTCAAAGCTATTGTTTAGCTTGTGAAAAGCCAAAGCAAATCTGGAATGTAGTGGAGACAGAATAAAGAGCGATAAGCTTGTCCAGAGGAAGAGTTACAGAAACCTGTTAGACTAGGTGTATGATTGTAAGCAATAGTATGTTTACAATAGTCAAACAGGGGAGAAGATTTAGTCAAAAATGGGGGGAGATCAAACTTATAATGATCCCTCAATATCAAGGAGCATTTCTATAAGTTTGATCTCCTCATATTTTCTCTCCTCCTTTATATATGTATCAAATGTAAAGAATGAAGTAACCAAATAAAAAACAAAAGCCTTTCTATGCTTCAAATGTTTCAGTTCCTTCTTCCTAACATAATGTTTTGGTTTCTTCCTCCTTACATGGTATCAAAGCTTTGGTTCTTGATCCCCTGGATCTGAACATTGCACTCATCATCTACCCCTAACCAAAACACCACATCTCAATGGCCGATGATCAAACATCCGTGGTTGCAACACAACCCGTTTTCCCTCCACCGGATGCTTTCACCAAAAGGTTCACAAACATCCTCAATCAGTTCCAACCATCTTAATCCAACAACCCAATTTACATGAACCTAAAGCTAACCGATCAGAATTACCCTTTATGGAGACGTCTAGCCAAAATGACTATCGAAGGTAAGGGAAAACTACATCATCTCACCAAAGATCTGCCCCCCTAAGCCACAACAGAATTCAAAAAATGGGAGAATGTTGACTTGAACATATGTACAAGTCTCTTTAATGCCATGGATCCCACGCTTGTGGATCGATATGCGGCCTATCCCTTTACAAAAGCAATCTGGGACATCCTAAGTGTCACCTACAACAATGGTGGTGACAAGTTACAATTATTCGATTTATCCATTCAAGCAAATTGAATAGTTCAAAATCGAAGCAGCTTTGAAGAATTATATGCAACGCTGCAAAGACTTTGGCAAGAAATGGATCGGTGCCAGCCGAATTCTATGAAATGCACGGAGGATATAACCATGTTTAATCAATAATGGCAAGAATCTCAGTTGTTCCAATTTCTCGCCTCAATTGATCAAGACTTTGATGCGATCGAAAGGGGCATTCTGAACTTTGAACCCCTGCCATCCGTGGAATCAGCTTACACAGCTTTTTGTCTTGAAACCGTGCGACTCTAGATCTTAAATCTAGGTCACAACGACCACAGTAGCCACGATGATTCTTCACACGGCATAGGAAGTGGGTTAACAACCAAAGGACGGTCAGATTCGGCTAAAAATTCAGTTTATCATCACCCCGTGGCCCTGACACGGACAAATCAAAATTGTGGTGTGCTAGATGTGAAAAAAAAAGGGACACTCCACAGACAAGTGTTTCAAAGTAATCGTTTATCCATAATGGTTCTTTAGGGATAAAAACAAGAGGGGGGCGCCGCCGCCATCACAGGGAACACGACGGCTCCACTAACTCCCACTGGCAGTGGCGGCAACCCGCTCCATTCTTGATTTGGAGCCCGTAATGGGCAACACAAGTGTCGTTCTCCTGCAGAGTCAAGATACAGGTGAATTAAGGGATAGAATGCAACCCTTGCATTTAATTCCTTGTATTTGTTCTATTTTTGCAGATACGCCCAAGCCAATTTGTTCTTTGTCGGACCGGTCCTCTGAGAATGACGTTTCAAAAAAACATCCCTAGCAGACTCCTGGTGTTCATTTTTCCACCACATAAGTTTTGCGATTCCCGAACAACCCTGTAAGATCAATTGGGCCGATTTTGAAATTTTCGAAAACTTTCAAATCCGAAACCAAGTTGAAATCGAGCCCGAAAACTTTGTTTAATCCGTGTATAAATTGAGGGATAACCATACTAACCTCAATCCGGCGATTTGGTGATGAAACCCGGCGGAATTTTTCGTCACCCAAACGAAAATGTGCCGTGCGATGTTCACACGGAGCTTCCAAAGAGCAAGCCTCTATCCGGAGCACTCCCCGGCGAAGTGAAGCGGCTGCT
>JAOWBN010035294.1:0-10146 GCA_028565015.1 Pinguicula moranensis | reverse complement strand
AATTTTGAGCTTGTTTCAGGTTTGAGAGTAAACTTCATCAAGAGCAACCTTTATGGTATCAATATGCAGCAGGATACCTTGGGAAGTATGTCAGATTACCTTGGTTGCAAAATAGATCATCTTCCCTTCAAGTACTTAGGCTTACCTGTAGGTAGTAATCCACATAAATCAGCTGTATGGAATCCGGTGGTGGAGAAGATGGAAAGGAAACTAAATGCGTGGGAGAGCAAATACCTTTCAGAGGGTGGACGACTAGTGATGCTCAACTCAGTTCTTAACTCTATACCCTGTCACTTTCTTTCATTCTTTGTGGCTCCCCCCCAGATTATAAAACGTATTGTCAGTATGCAAAGGAAATTTTTCTGGGGCTCAAAGAAGGAGAAGAGGAAAATCTGTTGGACTGCCTGGGGGAAAATCACACTGTCAAAGCAAATGGGGGGACTTGGAGTGAGGAATTTAGTACTAATCAATAAAGCTCTGATGGGGAAATGGGGAGCTAAGTTCCTAATGGGAAACCCATGTCTTGCTAAGGACATTATGAGATCAAAATATGGACATGATGGGGTTCTGCAGTTGGGCAACTTAAGAGAACTAAGGCGCCAGCAGGTTCCATCAGTAGCAACACGAGGAAGGAGAAGAGGAAATGGTTATGCATCACTCTGGTGGACTGATCTGCAAAAATTATTGGCAGAAAGCTGGTTCTCTAATCAACCAAAAATATGTATTGGCTCTGGAGATGAAACGCTATTTTGGAAAGACAAATGGATACAAACAGAAAGCCTTGCAAATCTATTCCCTCAACTATTCAGAATTACAGTGGATCAAAACTTATACCTAGTGGAGGCAGGAACATGGTCCGAATCTAGATGGCAATGGAACTTACAATGGAGAAGACCTTTGAGATCACATGAGCAACCTATGCTGCAAAGTCTACTAGCTATACTCCAACCAGTAGCACCAACAGGGTCGAGTCCAGATCAATACACATTCCCACAGGATATGTATGGAAGATACACAACAAAAGTGAGCTATAATCTGTTACTAGAAGCACTGCCTCCACTCTTTTCAGACACGGAGAGAACTACTCTAGCAACATTATGGAATTGTTTCTCTCAAACAAAACATATTACACTATGCTGGAAAATTCTCCATAATGCAGTCCCTGTTAAAAACATCCTAAAGGCCAGAAACATCATTCCGGCGGACCAAGAAGAAGGCTGCACTCTCTGCAGCTCAGGTATGGAAACTGTAACACATTTATTTCATAACTTTCCTACAACAATTTTGGTATGGCAGGAACTGCAGACATGGTTTGGGAAAGAAGATGAACAGATACTCAATTGGCCCCCAAGTGAAGTCCCTACGCTGGAGGTGTTCTGCCAAATCAAACCAGGAATGGTAAATCTGGCGGCTTGGAAATCAATATGGATCTTATTTATGTGGCATATCTGGAAAACTCGAAATAGACTGCACTTTTCAAATATTGAGCCTTCTAGTTCACATATAATACAGTGTATCCAGTATGACTCATGGCTAGGAATTAAATCAAAAAAGAAAGCCTTCTCTTACTCACTGTATGACTGGCACACCCACCCAATTACCTGTATGCAAATTAAGTAAAATCAGACAGTTGGTAGTTTGAATTGATATTCTTCAGATCAATGTTGTTGGGAGGGTGTAAAAGCAGACAGATAAGTAGAGGTTCCTCTGGAAACAGTTTTACTTGGGTTTACTTCATTTTGGTACAGGTAGGTCAAGTCGATGACCCTGAAGCATACATGATCATAGTAATGGTTCAATGACCACAGATTTGAAGATCCATCTTCATGCTGACTATCTCAAGTATCTTGTGCCATCTTATTTTCCTTCTATGTCCTTTCGGTACAGGTTAGGTCCAGACCGGAGGAGTAATTGTGTTGGTTTCTATGGGGATGCATCATTGTTGCATATAGAAAGTAAGCACTGAAAAAGAGCTGATCATACATCTGATCAGCTGCTCGCGGTAACATCTAGTATGTAAGGTGCCAAATCAGGTCAACTCAATTAGCCTGAACAGACAAAGGTGCTACCAAATACACAATAGAATGATGCAAGATGCAACCGGATCTTGTTACGTGGAATGACAAATGGCTGTGCTGAGATAAATGAAAGACCAGAGCAAAGAAAATGAGCCATTGAGCTACCTACAAATTGCTGATGTGTGAAATGCAGTCAAGGAACATCCAACCAGCTTTACTATCCCATCTTTACACTCCGAATGGCATGTGCTGGACGGATGATATCAGAAAGAAATCGAAACTATGTGGGTGAAAATTGGACGGCAACTCAACAATTGGCAGGCAGAACACAACAAATAGAAGTGAAAGTGGATGTATGGCTATCTTGAAAGTGAATGCATTCTCTGTCCAACTAGACATACCTTTTATACATTACACGGATAGCTCACCAAGCTGGAATGAGCCATGTACCGATATCAAAAGGATATCGAAAAGTGATGGTCATGACATTCAGACTTGATGAATAGCGAGTGCTAGTGATGAACTGTATGCGGAGATGTTGGTACATTCATGACGTTAGGGGAACTACACACTCGCTACCCTTAGCTACAATGGAAGGTACTACAGAAGGGCAGATTCCGTACTTCATGATCAGGGCTCTATACACCACTTTCATCATCAACAACATCCCTTCATGTCGCTGTCGTAAAAATTGTATCTTTGTATCTTTGGTTTATTTCTACTCTGTAAATACTTTATATTATTTATAAAATTTGGCTTATCAAAAAAAATCTCTTTAGAACTTACTTTGGTGTCTAGATTTGTTGCATTAGGTCGTCCCACTACTGAAATTTTCCGTAACAATGTTTATGATAAGTGGGATCTTTGAGAACAACCTATTATCAGCTTACTTAACCGACGTATTATAATCATGAAATTTCATAATAAAGAGGATTATCAGCGTGCATGGATGCGAGACAATATGAGTATTAATGGGTCTCATTTCCGTCTGTTTAAATGGCATTGCAATGTGACCTAGAGCATCAATCGGGATCGCAACTAAAAATGATTTTGGAATCACAACTGAAGAGGATTCGAGAAGTATTTCAGAATCGCAACTGAAAAGGATTCGAAAAGGAGTTCAACTCCGGAATTGAGGTACAATTTCTACAGTCCTTTAAGCTTAGATTCATGTTATTACCAAGTAATCCTGGCATGTGTATATGTTCTCTTGATATTCCGCCTTGTTCTTGAAAAATTTTTACAATTATACACAAAACCCAACAATTCCAACCTCCAACTCTTTTGATGCTTTGGACAAGGATGAAGAGGTTATTAAACCCGCAAGAGGTATGACTCAACATATTTGCTCTCCTATGGTAGATTTGACAACTTTAGTCCCTTTGGAGATTCAATCCCCATCGCCTTCTAATATGTACATTCTGTTTGGTTCTTCCTTATTTAAATGCTTTCTTGTTGATGCTACTATTAGGGCTAAACCTATTTTAGGCCACCCTTCTAGATGCAAATTTGATTCGTAGATGGATCCTTTGGTGTTAAGAAAAATTTTGTTGCTGCCACCACTTCCCCTCCTCCTCCTTCACCTCTTGATGTCTGGCTTTCTAATCTAGAATGAGCGAGGAATTATGGTGTAATCCTAGTACTCGCATCTACGTCGATTGATATAGTTTTATAATTTATGTTTTATTGCTACTCTTGAATCGATGACATCAGTTGATAATGCTCCCCCATTGATTGACGATTATCTTTTCCTACTATTATATCAACTGAGTATGTGAGAAGCAAGATTTGATTATACACTAGAAAATATCTTATTTGCTATGTGGTGCTCATGTCTGATCAGTTATAATTTTTTCAGCTACTTGGCATTGTATTCAAACGTTGTTTGTGTTGATATATGCCAAATGTGATATGGTGAAATAGAGACAGTTATGGTCTGACATTGACTCTTTGCTTGGTTCCCCTTGCCCAATCATTATTCTTGATAATTTTAATATTTTGAGATGTGATTCTGAGAATATGGGCATAGCCCCACACCCCATGCAGGCTAGAGCTGAATCTAATAATTTCATGGATAGAAATTCTTTTATTAGTTGCCTTCCTAAGGTCAAATATTTACATAATTTTGTAAACGCCTTAACAGATTCCTGTTGGAGAGATTGGATAGAGCATTGGTCAACTCTTTATGGACTTTACATTTTTCAGCAGTATCCCTTACTGTTTTGGAGCATGTATCGAGTGATCATGCCCCTTTGTTGGTTCAGAGTCGCACTAAAGTTCATCCACCTAGTCCTTTCCAATTTCAATGTATGTGGACCATGCATACCATTTTCTTGGAGTCTGTGGTAACCTCGTGGGATGAGCCTTGTTATCTGTTGTGCATGGCAAAGCTTGCATGCAATTTAAAGAGGCTAAAATTTCACCTTCGCACTTGGAATATGGAGGTCTTTGGACATGTTATTAGTGATATAGAACATATAAGAGTTGCAATCCAATATTTGACAATACGTTTTGCTTTAGACCAATCTTTGCAGTCTGACCTAGATCATTAAAGAAAGATTACAAGCTGTGTTTGCAACGAGAAAACATATTTCGAAAATAACAGAGTTGAGTGAAATAGCTTAAGGAAAGTGATAGGAACACGACATTCTTTTATGACATGGCCCGACATAAGGCTACAAAAGGTTCCTATCTCAAAGATCACTCTCTCATGAGGGTGTTCAACTCACGGACAAAGACCTTATTCTATCAGGTATGACTGATTATTTCCGAAAAATACTTACTAAGTAAGTTCCAACTCCATCTGACTTCTCTTATAGACTTCTCTTATAGGGTTCTTCGACGGTTTGGCTTTTGTGAGACTTGGATTTCTATGATCTCCCATCTTGTTGAGACACCTCGATTCTCTTTTTCAATTAATGGCATGAGGGATGGGTTTTTTCAGTCATCCCGGGGCTTGAGACAAAGGCTATCCTATCTGGTTCATATCGATCGGATTATGTCTTTCTTATTACCATGTGGTTGTCCCACCATATCGCACTTATTATATGTTGATGATGTACTTGTTTTCATTAATGGGATTGTTCATAATCTAGAGAACTTGCGGTCATTTATTCATGCATATGAGGCTGAGCAAAAGTAATTTCTATGTCTCAAACAACTTCCAAGCAACATGAGTGTTACATACTCATCATCTCATAGGTTTTAGAGAGGACACTTTCCATTTGTTTACTAGGTTTTTCCTATCTATAGAGGTTGAACCACATAGATTCTATTCTCATCTCTACTTAATAAGGCGCGCAAGAAGTGGGCTGGATGAAAAGGTAAGCTCCTCACTTCTAGAGCTCGCTTGACCCTCATCCAATCTGTAGTGAGTTCGCAGGCCATTCATATATTTTTATAGAATGGTTATCGACAAGCATAATGGCCTTTTTACTTCATTCTTTTTGGGTGATTCTGAGTTTGGCAAACGAAAGCATTGGCGTTCCTGGCTAAATATTTGCCCCCTAAGGCTAAAGAGGTTGGGTATTCGCAACTTGTTTGATGTGGCATGTTCTTTACACGCCAAGCTAACATGGAAAGCCTCCAGTGCTGATTCTCTATGGATCAAGTTTGTTCGTGCTAAGTATTTATCCAAATCCCTTATTTGTCCTCCTATGGTGTCCCACTATCGGCATCTCCTTCTGGAAATCAATCTCTTCGCACTTCAAATTTATATCTTATAATTCTGATTTGAGCTTGTAGAAGTGCATCTATGGTATGATGATTGGACGGGGAATGGAAGCCTAGTTTCTCATGATTGGACTCTTATTTCTCCTTCTCTACAGATTGTTGATGTGATACGTGTCTTTCGCCAAGACCATGCTTCTTTGCCCCATTATTCGTCGATAAGAGGTTATGGACGAATTAAGCAAGAGTAATATCCGGCTCTCTAATTCACGAGATGTTAGGCTTTGGAAGGCTTATCATCATGGCGAATTCCCCACCAAGTCAGCTTGGAATCTAATATGACATGCATGATCCTCTTTGTTTCCCTTTAAGGTTGCCTGGTCAGTAGCTCTACCAACAAAGATTGGCATTTTTTTATGTGTCTGGCGTAACGTTGTTCCGACAGATTCTCTGGTTCAAATGGCAGGAAATTCTCTAATCTCGAAATGTTCCCTATGATCGGTTGGTGCAAAAGAATAACCTGATCATTTATTTATGCATTGTTCAACTACAAAAGTGGTCTGGAAGTTTTTCTTCTTATCTCTTGGCTGCTCAGTACTTGTTCGACACATTTGCCATTTACTTCACTTATGTTGGTCGAGATCTGGTTTGCAATATTCTTTACTGGTTTGACTGATTCATCCATTGATTCTATGTGAGCTATGGATTACCCACAACGACATTTGATTCAACCATGAATATTCAAACCCGTTTTCTAGAGGATTGTGGTAAGGTGACCCTTTGCCACCATTCTTGTTCCTACTGGCTATTGAGGGACTATCCGTAATGATAAGCAAAGCTGTTGAGTTACTAAAGTTCATACAACTACAAATTGGCAAAGGCAAAGTAGCTTTATCACATCTTCAGTTCGGGAATGACACGTTGCTCTTTTGCTAGGCCTCATGGAAAACTATCAAGACATACAAGGCTATCATGCAAAACTTTGAGCTGATCTCTTGACTGCACATAACTATAGCAAAAGCCACCTGATAGGCATCAACATACCGCAGGCTGCCTTAGAGGAAATGGAATCATATATGGGTTGTTAAACAGGATCCCTGCCTACCAAATAAATCGAACTACCAGCGGGGGGGAAATCATCATAAGCAGGAGACCTAGAAACCTGTTCTAGACAAATTCAGCAAGACATTAAACTCTAGGGATCACTAGCATCAATCCATAGGTTTGGTGATGATAAATTCAGTTCTTGCAGCCTTACCTTCCCACTACTTAGCCTTTTATAAAGCTCATCACTCGGTTGTCAAGAAACTCACAGCAATACAGAGAGCCTTTTTCTGGGGTAGCAATAAAGACAAGAGAAAAATGTGTTGGATCTATTGAAAAAAGATAGCCTCGCCACTAGACAAAGGGGGATTGGGGGTACGAAGCATCAGTGTCTTTAATAGTGCTATGATTGGGAAATGGGGAGAAAAAATTAATATCTGGTTAAAAAACTTGGCAACAGACATATTGAAGTTCAAGTATGGCACGGAAGGTTGCCTGAAGATGGGGGAACAGCGAGAATTATAGAAGCTACAGACACAGGTTGGAATTCACATGGGACGAAGAAGGGGGAATCAATATGAATCATGTTGGTGGAATGAGTTACAGGTAAGACTTAGTGCAAATTGGTTCAATGAGCATATCAAAATCAGTGTAAGCAGTGGTAAAGGCATCAAGTTTTGGGGCGATAAATGGTGCAATAATGCAACCCTGATAGAAACATACCCGAGCCTGTACAGGCTAACAACAACCAAGGATATCACTTTAGCCGAGTCTGGAAAATGGGAAGACAGTAGATGGAACTGGACATTGAACTGGAGGAGAAATTTAAGAGATCATGAACTTAATGAACTGACTACTTTACTATGCCTTTTGCAGAATAAAATACCTAGGGAGTCAGGAGAGGATCACTACCTTTTTTAAGGCAACATTAATGGCAAGTACGCAGTGAAGACTGCATATAAACATATCATTGATGCTACACTTGATGTGTTCATAGTTGAGGACGCAAAGAAGTTTAAATGCATCTGGAATGCTCTCTCAAAAAAAGGCCATCATCGTAGTATGGAAGGCTTATCATCAATCACTACCAACTAAGATGCCATTGCAAAGGAGGCACATAATACCTGAAGGATAGGAAGTAAGTTAGCCCATGTGTCACTCAGGTCAGGAATGCTGATCACATATTTAGCACATGCTCAGTAACATTGTGTATCTGGAAGGTAATGCAAAGATGGTTATTTCAACAAAGGATGGATAACCACACTTATCAGTTGCCATTAGTACCTACATTGCAAGAGTACCTAGAAGCTAAACCAACAGGGATCAGTACTAATGCTTGGAAATCCATCTGGATAGCCATGGTCAAGCAAATCTAGAAGACAAGAAATAAATCTCGCTTTAAAGGACTGGAAATCAATATACATAGCATACTACAAGTAATACAACAAAGTTCATGGGTAAGAATAAGTGCAAAAAGATCTCCCAAAAGGTTCCCTCACTCTATTACAGATTGGATAATGCAACCTCTGGCATGTATGCAATTTTGAGACTAAGGAGCAGGCGCAAAAAAGGAGATGCCACCAACAGGATTATTGGATGCACAAATTGAGGAAATCCAATAATTGTTGCTCCAACATAGCCCGAATCCTCACACTGCTCTACACGTAATAACACTCCAGGTTTCTTGCAGTATCCTGAGTGGAGAGCAATATCAAAAGGCCCGACATATTCAGAGATGCTCCGAAGCCCAAAAAGAGGTACTCCTCAACCTTAAGGATCAAATAAAAGGACAGTCTAGTTATAAAGGAGTTGTGTACCAATCCACAAACAATAATTTGGGATTGATAAGGTAACAATCAGGACATTGAACTAGATTGACCACTCAAAGCTGATAAGATGACGACTTGCTTAGTGTTGAGTTGTTTACAAAATTCTACACTGGACTCTGATAAGTTGACAATGAAGATGCCTAAGAAGTCATGAACTAGCAACAATCAATGGTGAAGAACAGATGTGGGAGTAACTCCAAGAAGGGTAAGGGCATTCCTGTTGAAGAGGAGCCTGCTTTTGTGTCTTGGAAAACAACATGATTTGAAAATAGTTTTTTGGTCTTTGTAAATATTCCATTTGTACTCTTTTTACTATTGATGAAATTTGGCATTAGAAAAACCCTCAGTGTAGCATTGCGAAGGTTAAAGAGTGAATGGCGTAGCTTTCGCCCTTTTGAAATCGACTCGGAATAATACTCATGCGGATATTTCTACTTTGTTAATTTGAAAGGTTCCCCTACATTAATATTTATCATGACGACCATTGATTATTATTGGGATGGCCCCCCTCAGGGTTTGCTCAAGTTTAACATTGATGGCTCAGACAATGACATCACTGGCAGTAGCGATTTTGGAGGCATCCTTCGAGATTCTGATAGTAACTGCTTGCTGGCATTCAACCAACCTCTACAAGCTCATCCAATACTAAGGCCAAAATCTCGACCTTGTCTCACATCTCTTTGTTATGCTCTCAACCTGCATAAACTTGTTTGCAAAGTCCACATCTTCCCATTGGTGCTATCTTTCACTCTGGTGAGACATATTATTAGTAGCGGATTTTATCACGTTGCGAATTTGTCACACTTTCCATGAGACCAACTTTTGTATTAATCGTTTAACCAATCTCGGTAATGCTAGCCATACGGTCTTTTATGAGTCTTTAATGCTACTTTTTGCTATTGTTGAGATTGAAAGACGTGTTGATGCTTTATGCTTGCCCACCTTCGCCTAAGACAAGTCCGAGCTGCTATTGACTTTATTCTTCTTTTGTGTCTTCGACAACGACATTTTTTACTATCTTTTGTGTATTATTTGCCTTATAAGACTCTTTTGATTTTGATGGAGGTTCTTATTCACTAAAAAAATATGTAATAATTATCTTTAAATTTAAATAGGTATGCCCTTGGGATGAACTCGTGCGTATTCTACTGAGTTTATCTAAACCAATGCATTATTATAAAGGCTTAAATATCCAATCTTTCATATACGAATTAGTATATGAAATTATTGGGACTACAAAATTAATGAACTCTTGCCTAAACTGCACAGATGAACTTATTGTGGTAGACCAATTTTTTTTGGTAGAAAATGTGCGTGTGATATCCGCTCGTTCTACAAAACATATGCATGTCGGGCTTGAAAGTCCACCCTGCAAATTGTGCCATGCCGTTTGGGCTGGCCCGCACCGTAAAAATTATTTTTTAAAATCGTCATTTAAATTATATTATTTTTTTATTAAATAATAAAAAATTTCAATGTTGACAATTTGTGTATCTGGAGCCCGGCCCGCCCGTTACGGGTAAACGGGCTGGAAATTCCAGCCTGGCCCGCCAGTTTCAAAAAACGGGCCTGGCCCGCCCGCCCCG